>WEIV01023081.1:19204-101494 GCA_013390005.1 Calyptomena viridis
GGGGTGGGAGAAGGAACTTAAGCTCGTTGGATTGCATTGAAAGTGTGAAAAGGAATGTGCTCCATTTTCTGGCATAGAGATTGTTTCATTCACATCCACCCCAAAAAGTTCTGTAGCCTAAGCTGTGGAAGCGAGGAAAGAACACAAACTTTTAACAACTGTTCTCAGTAGGCCTCTTAAGTCATACAGCCTCGTGTGTGGACTGCACTGTAGCATTTAGGCAGCAGGAGACTCCTGGGATGTTTTGATAGCTGTATGTCTAAACCCAGTAGCTAATGCTTTGTTTTGGTTTTGTTTCTCAGTTACCTTCAAATATTTTATATTATTTGGTCAGATTATAAATAAATACTAGAGTTAGTAAGGGCAAAACAGTTGAGGTTGTTATTTTTTTTCTAATCAACCTTCCAAGCAAGTATGTTTCACCAATATTTTCAAACATATGTTGGTATTTGTATCAAACATACAAATTTCAAATATAAGTTTCACAGTTATCAAAGATCAACAAGTCTTTGTCCATACTGAGCTTCACAAATGCTGTAAGAACTCAAGTTTTAAATCCCATATTTCCCTCGGTGACTGAAATTTACTGAGTGAAAGGCAAAATTTCACTTTGAGTCAAACAGGTTTTAGATGGTTCTCTGACTCTTCACCTAATTGAGCATAACACGTAGCATCAGAAAACAGGTGTCTAAGCATTTTCTGGCATTTACATATAACAAAAACTGAAGATAAACCTTCCAGTTTTATCTTCATAAATAGTCATAAATAATAATCATAAGAGAAATAGCAAAAAACAAAAATGTAAGAGAATAGCAAAATCAAGCCTGTGCAAAGGCAAATTTTAGGCCATGTTTACACAGTCATACTATAATTTAGGGTTGGTGGCACATAGAATAGGTGAAAAAGTGTGACTTTCAAAAACTGTAGGTTCATATTTATTTATGCATTTAAACTCATGCTTTCTAGTCATACCACCTGAATATGAATTAGAAATAAAGAAATACAGTTTCGGCCATATATACAGTTAATATATAGAGGATTTGGGAGGTTTTTTTACCTAAAAGGTGCCTGGTCAAAAGCATTTTGGTCTTGTGGCTGGATGCTCTATAGTTCTGGACATCATTGAAGGAAGCAACAGCATGCAGAGGATCAACAGGCTAAGTAAATCATGGCCAGGATCTCAGGGACAGTGCCAGAGTTTACCTGCTGAGCAGGAGACCTGGCAGAGAGAGGAGCAGTCATGTCCAGCTGCCTACATATCTGGCCTCTAGGTATCCTTAAGTGACAAGGAGCACTGCAGATTGGCTCTGCACACACAAACAGGGCAGTTGATGCAGCAGTTGGCGTTCCATGCACATACAGAAGGTTCGAAAGCGCTTCTCATAGGAGCAAAGGAAGCATAAATGTTGACTACACACCACAGGATTCACTCTCAAGCCTGGAATGGTGCAGTCATTACTTCTGTAACCCAAATAGAAGTCTGAAGGGTGGGTGCTGCAACACTGGTCTGAGGCAGTTGGGAGTTCTCGAGGTTTCTCCCTGGCACTGCAGTGTGAATGGCAATGGCCTCACCAGATAGATGTGTGCTCTGACAAATTCCTGTGGGGCCAGATGCAGGAGCTTTCTTACATTAAGGTTCATGATCAAGAAACTGACAGGATCTTTGCTGAGACTACAGAAACAAGAGCCACACCCTTCGAGGCTGAGAAGTTTGATATGAATGAAAGAAGACAGAAGCGTCAAGAAGACATAGAGTCACAGCAGTCAGAGATTATCTGTTTTAATCTGCAGCTGTTCTTCTACAGAACTCTGAGAGAGACGAAGAGAAAACAAAAAAGTGCTATTGAGGAGGAAGAGTCTGGCCTGAGCATCCCAGGTCTTCAGTTTAGAAGCAGCACTATAAACAGAAACCAGTGAGTGCTAGTGGTAGAGATTTTCTTCCTCTATGGGACAAAGGCTGCCAATTTCCTTAACAGCATATCATCCCAGGAAGTTTGCTGCATTCCTGGGCTTCACATCTGAGATGCTTCAGAAAAGATTTCCAAGGCTTATCTCACTTTGCAGTTATTATGCCTTGCTGTTCATTTGTATGGCAGTACATGGGTCTATACTCCCTGTACAGCCAAAGAAACTTGGAATAGGTTGAATGAGACTAGAAGATCCTGTAGGCATTCTTTCCTCGAATATTGGTGTGCACATTTTCACAGAGCTTGGGCAGCAAAAAGGAAAAAAAAGAACAGCAATGATACTAGCTGTCAGGGAGCAGCAAGAGCAGGCTTCTCCACAAACCAGGGACAGAAGCCACAGGTGACGGCAAGACTCAAACAAGGGTTGTAACTCCACAGTATCCAAATAGACCATAGAGCTCTGGTGGCTGTATCCAATTTCAGCCAGTAGTCTAGTGACTGACAGCCAAGTCCATGGTGAGAAGGCCAGTCCCTGTTCAGGCCAGGAAATCAAGTAGTCTGGGCTTGGCAAGGTGTGTGGCTAGAGACAGCATACTTGGGACATAGCTTGGGCAAGGACCAACAGCAGAAGCCTGAGTTTAAACACAACTCAAGCCAGTGGGTGAAGGCTCCAGATGCTGCTTACTCACAACTGAGCTGTTTCACAGAAGTCTGGTACCAGATTATACAGTTCCCGTGTATCAGAGCAGATCTTGAACATAGGCAACTACGGCTTATTGTCTTTAGGATTATATAACAAAGTTATAAATCACTAAACTGAAGCTGAAAAACAAATAAAGTAACAGTTGGCACTTTGGCTATGTGCTGTTGCAGCTGAAGTAGCTCAGGTCCAAACAATATGTGCCAGTCCCTGGTGCTTTGAACTGTTGTGACTTAATATGAAGCCCCATGTCCTGTCACTAGTGGTGGCAATAATGTATTACCTGTGCTACACCTAGATGAGGTGGAAGGAAGGCCAAAGCCTATCAGTTGTGAAGTCTAACGCAGAAAGTATAGGCCCACAAGAAAATGTTCTGAAGTTTGCTAGTTGCATAGGAAAGCTTAGAGAAAATGCATATAGGTCCATTGGTGGATGGTGGGAATCACCTAGTTGCAGATAATGCAGAAAAGGCTGACATGCTCAATGATTTGGGGTTTTTTTGCCTTAGACTTTGTGATCAAAATTTGTGATCCCAAAGCAGCATGTACTGACCTGTTTTGAAAGGGAGATGGGCAGCTCATAGGGGAGCAACAGGCTGTGGACTTCTTAGAGCAGCTGGATGCATTCAGACCCACAAATCCAGATGAAATTCACAGAGTGATAAACGGTTGGCCAATGTGATTGTGAGATTGTGCTTTTCTATGAAAATTCCTGCAGATCAGATATTTCTGTTCACTGGGAAAATGCTATATTATTTTCTTCTTTGAAAAGTGATAGAGGAAAGACTGAAGGACTGGTAGGATGATCAGCCTCATCTGAGCCCCTGGTGGGATCATTGGACGCATCCTTTTGCAGCCTGTGCAGCCCATGAATTGCACATCCTCTTGCAGTCCATTTCCAAGCACATGAAGGTCGTCAATGTAATCAAGAGTAGTCAAATGTGTTTGCCAAGTGCAAATCATGATTGACTAATGTGATTGCCCTCTATATGGAAATGAGTAATTATGCAAATAAGGGAGGAGTAGTGAATATAATATACTATGATTTAGTAAGACTTTTGTTACTGTCTCGTGTAACATTCTTGTTTGGAGGCAAAGGAATTCCAGACTTGATGAACAGACTGCTGAGTGGATTGAAAACTTGGCTGAAGTATTGGTCTAAAATGATAGTGATCAACATCTTGACATTCAGCTGCTGAATTGTAATGATTGTTGTACCCCAGGCATCAGCATTGGGGCCCACATTATTCAA
Source organism: Calyptomena viridis (assembly GCA_013390005.1). NCBI lineage: Eukaryota > Metazoa > Chordata > Aves > Passeriformes > Eurylaimidae > Calyptomena > Calyptomena viridis. Next base: position 23,063 of record WEIV01023081.1, read on the forward strand.
GACCTTTATGAACAACATGGATGAGGACAGAGAGTGCAATGTAAATTAGGGGAAGGGGCTGACATGACAAATAGTTAAGCTTCAGTCCAAAGCTACCTTGATAAGTTGTTGGTATAACTCTTTTTTTTTTTTTTAATTGTTTTCTTTTCATCAGCTTATCATCCCTGGAACAACTGAAGATTGAGCAAACTTTTATGTTGTTAGTAATGCAATTTTCATGCTAAAATGTTAACCCTTAGTATTTTCCCTTCTTGCTCCATCTACCCTTTAAGCTTACTTTAGGTCAGACACTGAATTAGAAGGGCTGTGAATTACTAACTGTGCAACACACCCTATTTGAGCATGAAATAAGTAATTATATAATCTCTTGAAGTGTAGCTTTGTATTAGATGTATGGTATAAAGGTTCCCACTGCATCTCATGGGATGCAGCATGCTTTAGTCTGGTGGAAAGTGCAAGGTGGTATTCTGATTTGTTCAACAAGAGCAATTAAGACAAGCAAACTGCTTGGCCTGTTGAAAATACATCTAGTGCCAGATAGCACAGTTTAGTACTCTAATACTACTAAGTATTATTTTTTAAAGAGCTAATCCAATGTGCTATTCACAAAATAATGGAGAAGAACAATCAAGCTTATCTATGAAGGAACTTCATTAACTAAAGCCTAGTAAATTGTGAAATTCTGAGAAACATTAGCAGAAACTACATTGTTTAATTGTTTTGGTGAAAACAGTCTTTCTAAATATAGAGCATTAACTTGTACCAGGGAGCTGTTTAGGAATAGACAGAGGCAGAGGCAGCTGGCTCAGATAGTGAAAGATTGATGTTTGTTTTTATGGGTCAGAAGTTTTCAGTCTTCATTTTTCTTTACACATCAGTAGATCTGACATGATGATGATCTAATGTTTCTGTGATCTGTGAATTTATGAAATATTTTCCTTAGAAAAAAAAATTGTACTGTGATCTTTATGAAAGTTAAATCATACCTGTGCTTTAAAAAGTCTCTTGAATTTTTTAATTAGTTTGATTGTAATGTTAATTTTCTAATTAATTTGCTTTTGGTGACCTGTAGATAACGCTTGGTTTTAATCATAATATGATAGTTGAGTTATGCATTCAAACTGTCTTTAGACATTGCGGTGCTATGATTTGCTTTCCATAGGAATACTTACTTTAATTCTTATTTCCTTCTTTCCAGAGGAAAAGAAATTTAGTCTTACAAGTAAAGTCAGAGATGCACAAGTTCAGCTTAGTATTTCTGGCTCTTAAATATGCTGGGAAATAATTTCTGCAATGGCCTATAAATTTATTGAGAACTTTCATGTTCTCAAGACAAAATTTACTGGAAAGGAGGAAAATAGTATTTAAATATACTGACTTTGATATACCATAGCAATACAGATATATTATTCCAGTGGACAGTAAAGGTAATTAACTGAATTTTTTCAATTAAAAATGAATTGGTTATCCCACAGGCTAATCAGTCTGGCAAGAAAGTTTTCCTGGTATGAATAAATTATTTCTAGTTCACTTATTTTCCTGTCAAGAACTGAACTTTGGTAGTTCCAAACTTTCTTTTCCACAAATTTCTTATTTTTCCCCCCCCTGTTTAGTTTGCTTGTATCAGTTTTTTAGTGAGAACATTATTTCAACACCATTTACTGTCCTACGTTATGGAGAAGACTGGATATCTCACCTGTGTTGTGATGATCTACTCTCTGTATGAATGTGTCTTGATGTGAAGAGCCTATTTTTGTCTTAGCATCTTTAGTAGCCGTGCAAGAACACACTTAGGAAAGTACAAGCCAGTTAGGAATGACAATAGTATTAATTCAGACTTAACAATATAATCTCCCACCTGAATTACACAAATATTTTAATCTGGAATAGAAAGTAGTCTTAATTTATTCTTTAAAAAATAAACTCATGGTATATTTTTCCTGGAAAATGTTAGTTGAAAGAGTAGAAATGACCCTGACAGCAGATAACTAAAATTCACAGGAAACAAGATTTTGAATCCATCTCTGAGAACAGTTAATAAAACTGTAGATTAGTAATACAAAACTCAAATTGCTACCACTTTGAAACAAATTAGATAACATTTTAGGATTAAAGCACATTACTGGAATGTGTTCCTTTATTTAAGCTTGTGCTGGACTTGTCAGGCTCATTGCTGATGTCGCTGGAGGCCAGAGAGGGCAGAGTGGGGAAATGGACAGCAAGCAGCAAGTCAGAAGGCACAGTGACATGTTTGACTGATCTCGATCTTTAGAAATTGTGTTTCAGACCATGTGCCACTTAAGAGAATTCAAAGTGTCAACAATTAAAATAGGGCACCTCAATTAAAATGTACAAGCAATAAACCAACATTTGTAGATTTACTTAAAGCTTTAAAGAAGATTAAGGAAGTTATCTGTATTTTGTTTTCAAGTAACAATTCCATAGGCAGTTACTGCCCTAGATAGATGTGAAATTATGTTTACAACTGCAGAGTTCAGAAATTAAAGTAGATATTTACTTGGACCATTTATCTGGACCATTTCTGAAACTTTGTCAAACCCAAGAGTGTTATTACTCAGAAATCTTTCTTTCTGCAAATTTTTGACTGCTGTTTTAGCACAAACTGTCCTTTATTTGGGATAATTATAAAGCAAGTAAAACTACCCAAAGTCTGATAATTTGTCATGAAGGGATGAAGTCTTGGACCTCCTAAAGCTAGTTGTTTTCTTACTGAATTTAAGAACAATGAGTTTTCTTCCAAGGATTTAGGTACGTAGATGCTTAAATGTGCAGCTCTTATTCACATAGGCATTCACAGCTGCATTAAGAATATTCATGTGAATCATGTTTATTTGACAGCAGGTGATTTTTGGAATATAAGCTAATGATCAGAACTACAGAGTATGCAAACTCTTGCCACAGATGGTTTAGCAACCGTTTGTACTAGTTCAGCTGTCTCAAATTAAATGATACTACTCTTCTGTAAAGACCACTATATAATATTTCTACTAAGGCTTTTTGGAAGCAACAAAGCTGATATAAGTAATTGAAACTACTGAAATCTCCAGTGTAAACCAATGAAACCCACAGAGTTCACTTGTATAAGAATTGTTGCTAAGTATTAGAGGTTTGTTAATACCTATAATGCTTTATTTTGGTCAATGTGGATAATTTGATTTAATATTTTTAATGGGAAAAATGTATATCGGAGTTTCAAGAAAAAATGCAACTGCTTTTATAGAGGATGTTTGTTTCAAACTTTGAAGGGACATGATCAAAAAAAAGTTTAAGCTACAGTGGTGATTAGGAATTGTATAAGGGAGGTGAATTAGTTCCTCTGGAATCCAGTGTTACCTGCATTAGCAAAACTTGATATCTGTGGCAGTGTATCAGATTGCTTTCTGTTAAAGATGTGTTCACAGTGTCATGCTGTGAATTATTAAAACTTGTCTTATGTCCAAGATAAGGTTACAAGCACAGTAGCTTGGCTATGTCCTTTTCCTTACAAAGATTTCCAAACTAGAATTACCACTTTTTAAGTGTACATTGCAAAATATATTCAAATTATTTTCCCTGACTTTATTATCTAATTAAACAAAGTACTCAAAGGCACGTCTGCTACTTACAGTCATTTTGCTTTTAGGCAAAATACTTTGGACATAAATATTACTGCATATATATAAGTCAGTGTTAGAACGAAATAGTAAAGATGTGAGGAAATATTATTTTCAATTATGTAATCAGTTTGTTAAGTTAAGACCTGCTCCTCAAGAACCTCACCATCATCCTCATATCACTATAGGTAAATCAGAGCTTAGATCAGTCCAGCAGTTCAACTACCTAGGAAGTATCATCTCCTCGGATGGTAGGATTGATAAAGAGATAGATAATAGGCTAGCAAAGGTGTACAGAGCTTTCGGGAAGCTTTACAAAAGAGTCTGGTGCAATAAACACCTGAAGAAAAGCACTTAGATTAGTGTTTACGAAGCCATTGTACTGTCTACTTTTTTATACGGATCTGAATCATGGGTCATCTACTGCTATCATCGACGGCTTCTCGAACGTTTCCATCAGCGCTGCCTCCGTACAATCCTAAACATCCACTGGACTGATTATATGACTAATGTAACTGTCCCTGAACAGGCAGAGGTCACCAGTATTGAGGCCATGCTGTTGAGAACGCAGCTGCACTGGACAGGGCACGTTTCCAGGATGGAAGATCAGCGCCTCCCTAAGATGGTGCTTTATGGTGAACTCGCCACCGGCTGCTGCAATAGAGGAGCCCCAAAGAGGAGATACAAGGACTCCTTGAAACAACACCTTAGTCTTGGCCATATTGACCTCCATCAGTGGTCTACTTTGGCCTCAAATTGGGAACTATGGAGACACACCACCTATAACGCTGCTGCCTCCTTTGAAAACTCATGTAGAATTAGCCTTGAGGAGAAAAGACAATGCAGAAAGACCCACGCCTCGTCAATTCCTCCTAAGGAGACTTTTAGTTGTGCCTTTTGTTCCCGGACTTGTCTATCCCATATTGGCCTTTTTAGCCATCAGCGCACTTGTAGCAAGTGTGGGTAGAGCCCTTCCCATATCTTCGTTTGCGAAACTTAGCCATGATGATGATGAATCAGTTTAGAAATGCTAACATCACTTTGTGCTGATTCTGGCCTAATTCAAACTGTTACGTTAGCTACCAATTAGAAAAATAATGTGCAATATGTAAATGCACTTCTGAACTGATAAATGCATTTTTGATACATCATGATGCATAATCTAGTGCTTTTAATTTTATACAGTGGAATTCTTTGGAATTCAGAAAATACATTGGAATGAGAAAACAGTGGAATTCAGAGATTAGTTAGCTAGTTCTGTGAAAATTACTTTGTAACTGCATGTTCATGGAGATAAATAAAAAATAAATAATAGATATTTTAAATTATGGAAAACTCTTCTAGTAGTGGAAATTTGCAGTATTTAACTTGTTAGCAATTTGGGAAAAAAAGAAAATATATTTCCTTCAGAATAACTAACATTATCGGGGGACCTTTTACTGTAGCCTTGCTTTTGCCGTTGCAGTCTCTCAGGTCAAGAAAGACAATGATACAGTTGCTTTATTGATATAATAAAATGGCTTTTCTTATGCTCCCATCTTTTAGTATATGGAACTATCCCTTCAATTCTTTTATTATTTCCTCATAGGTTACAAATTTTATTTTAACCCTCCAAGCTAGTTTCCAAAACCTGAAACTTTTTTCTTGAGGTGAAATAATTTTGAGGCTGTGTCTCTTCTCACAAGAAGCAAGAAGTTTGATAGTGCCAAGAGAGCTTTTCTTTGCCTTCCTGAACATCTTTGATCATTGTTCTGTATCATAAAGCTATTTTAGCTTTGTTCCATAACCCCAAATGACAGTCTTCCCTGGCTGTTTGATGGGTGCTGTGTGTCATATATTCCTGTCAGCAGTTCATCATTCAGTGTTACCACACTTTAATATGACATATTACACAGATATAGTCTATCTGTTGGGCTTAGATTCTTGGATTTAACTGCTAGATATGTTTCCAACATGGCATTTCCTTTGGCTGCTTGAACAGCTTCAAAGCCTGTTTAGAAAATTGTACTTCAAACTAGTTTTTCCTATTTAATTTTTTATTATCCACATTGACAGTAATCAGTGAAACCATCTAAACAATGTCTAAATCCTCTGTCTTTAAGAAGTGATCTGTTAGAAGATCCAGTCACTTGCAAACAAAAAACTGTTCTTGTCTGTGACTGTGTTAGTACTGCTGGTCCTGAACCTGTTTCTCTTAAACTCTTACGTTTCCTATCACCATGGGCTTTCACTGATATTTGATTTTTTAATTTAGAAAACATTTATTTTGTAATCTCTAGATGTTATTTAACTGAAAGCATTTTAAACTTTGTTTTATCTTGATGGTGTATAACTTTATTTTAATTCTGTCTAGAAAGATATCCATATGCTATCTATACTTCATCACAATGAAGAAAATACTGAGAGAACCTTTAAGTAAAAGGAGGAACAAAGGGCCATAGAAATAGCTTTCTATGAAGCTACTTTATTGGGGAAATTTTGACTTCTAAATGCATTTCCATGAATAATTTTTTAATTTTTTTTTCTTCCCCTAGATCGAGAGCTGTCTGGTTGTCATTTCAGTGCATCTGTCCTGTCAGAGTCCACCAGTAAGGAATCTGTTTTCCAGCTTGTGTTTAAACAACCACGAGGTATGTAATTTCTTTGCCCTCCTTTGGACACTCTCTGACATCCTCATGTCTTTCTTACATTGTGGTGCCCCAAAGTGCACATAATACTTGACGTGAGGCCACACCAGCACAGAGCAGAGTGGGACAATCACCCTCTTTGTTTTACTTTAAATAAATAAGTAATAATCAGAGGTGCATCCAGTAAAGTTCCTCCAAAGTGTGTATTGTTCATTATTTCCTCACTTCTGCAGTGATTTTCTTGGACTTCTGAAACATGATTTCTTTTACAAATAATATCTTACCATCAGAGCACAGATGTCATGTGTGGTGACAAAGTGATGATTGTTTGTAGAAGAAACAAGAGGAATGTAACCTGACCTCCTAGTAGGTGCTACAAGTATCATATAAGAAGAGTGAATGAACCCATATAATAATGTAGTCTTGATGTATTCCTAGAAAAGGCTTTGAATTTTATTTAAAAATTAAATTATGATGCAAAAAAGATTTAATGCAAATAAATATAGTTATATTTTAAGACTGTCAAGATGAACAACACGGCTATAAAAAATGCCAAATATTAGGTGGAAAGGCATCCATTTTTAAGATTCTTAATTAAGTTGAAATTGAAAGGCTTTTTAAAAGTTGTTGGGTTTTCTAATGAGAAATTTTATCGTTTTTGTAATAAGTGCAAATGAATATACTTGAAGAGTTAGCCTTAAAATGTATCTAAACTATTAACAGTACTTATTTTATCAGCTTATTCTGGAACAAGTCATAGTTTCCTAAAACATGAAGTACCAGAGTGGAAAAATATGTAATTGCTAAAAAATTTATTTTTAAAGTAAAATTTTTGTTGTTTGAAAGATCAGTTAAGTAGAAGTTTTCTCTCTTAGAAGCTTACTATGCCTCAACAAAATTTCTGGATGATACAGAAAGAAAGCTTTAAAAGAAAAAAAAGATGTAAGAATTGATCTGGATGTCGTATCATTTTCTGTATATACATTTTATACAGGCTTTTTATTTTTCCCCCCTCACAGAAGCAGTGAGGAACTGTCCAAAACAATCTAATTCATGTACATAGTAAAACTGACAGTGCAATCACTTCATAGAGTTATTAGAGCACCAGAGCAATCTTTATAAATTGTACTTTCTCCTACTTATCTTTTATATCTGAAATATTTTAATGACAGTAGATAAAGATCAGATTAGATGCAGGTGTTATTGCTTTGCTGCTATTCCCTACAACAAAGAAAGAATACTTTGAAAATGTGTTGGAACTAAATATTATTCTTGATAGACTTGCTGGAATATGTTTGCTATATCATTTAATGAGCAACATTCATGCTTGTGGAAAAAACTGTGCTTTCTGCTGTTTAATTACCTGTTCTTTCCTCATTCTAAAAACTAAAGGGAGAAGTTCAGAAATAGTGAGATAGGCTGAGAATGAGGGAATCATTTTTCCATCATGCTTTTACAAACAAGCCAAAATATAACAAAGCTGTGAAATTGTTACTCATAGTAGACTGTAATTTTTCCCTGCCTTGGCCTTGCAGTAACAACATAAGTCTTCTGGACTGCTTGGTACTGTTCCCCAGTAACACAAAATTTATTACTCCACCCAGTCCTGATACTGAAGGTGTGATCTCATTTTGCATTCAACCTCCAGTCATTCCGTTTTCTGCCTTAGCTGGTGTTCCAGGTGATCAATGAGCCTGTGTCATAAACAACTCATGTAGCATCAAACAGGCACAGTAAGCAGGGCAGTTAGCTGAACCTCCTCAGGTTAGCCTGTTTAGATACCTCTCTCCATATTTCATCACCAGTTTTGTGTTTTGAAACTTGTATATTTTAAGCTGTCGTGTCACCTGTATTATGTTTATCTCTTTTCCATTTTTACTGAGAACTCTATTATTAACTCTTTATTTAGCCTTCCAACTTTGATTTAGTGTAAAGTATATGCATTTATTAACTTTCCCAAGCACTTAGAAAGGAAAGATAAAATATATTTACTAATAATTTAGTGTTAGTGAGACATTTTCCAAAAAGCTGCCTGCAGTGTTAAAGCAGTTTGATGGCAGTCAAATTTGAGCTATTAAAATTCTGTGTATGCTCTTTGGAAGCATGTTACTATTATAGTTTCATATTTTATTCAACATTGTTTGGAAAAGAGTTCTAGCATACTTTTAATGTCATGTACAGTCCACAATGATTATGAATAATTTGGCATTTAAACTAACTTCATGTAAGAAATAGCATAAATTTTGTTCAGGTCCTTAGGCCATTTCCCTATTTCAAGACTTCCTTGTTTAATTCTATAGTTATTTGTGTCTGCTTTTTATTTTCAGTAGTTCTGCATGCACAATCTGTTTTTTCTTGTGATTGCTTTCAAAGAAAGAAAGAAAAAACAACACAAAACTAAATTACTTGATTGCCCTTAGTTGTCCTTAGTTCCTCTGTCTCTGTCACTTTTATTATGTTTTCACTATCACAAAAATGACTTGAAGAGCCACTAAAAAGAGCTGTGAGAAATAATTCTCCATTCTAGCGGACTATTTGGAAAACATGTTGGAAAATAGTTTCATTTCCTCTTCCATGTTTCAACTGTATGGTTAACCTAACCATGGTTTGGTCACTGACTCACAGCAAAGTTTTACACTTTGTGATGTGTATAACTTACCTCAGAGATTGTGTCAGGAAGTAGTCAATAGTCATATAACAGATTCTGTAGGAAAGGGACATTCAAGTATTAAAAAGACTGAACATACGCTATACTATCATATTTTTATCTTCATAAACAGTTATTATTCTTCATAAACGTTCTTAATAATGAAATAATCTGGACAAGAAGGGAGAACACACATACACTGAGACCTCATTGCAAACCACAATGAAAGAATTTGTGATAATTAGGAGATTCACATAAAAAAGAAGTGTGTTCCTTATTTTCACAGTTTCAAAATTTCCTTCTTTTTGACACACATTTTCACAGGGAAATTGAAGGAATTGGAGTTTCTCAGTAGAATCAATCCAAAGTTGTGGTGCTGTGCCACCTGTAATTAGACTTTGCATCACAGGCAGCTGAACTGCTACTCTGAAGATTACATATGCTTTTGAAGAAATTGCTGTTTATGCTCACCACAAAACAGCAGCCTTCTTGAACACAAGACACAATGACTTTTCTTCTTGGCCATGTTTGGATATCTGTATGTATGACTGTATGACTGTTCCTTGTTTAAACCTTCATCTGGCATTTTTCCTTGTTCTGTTTTCTCTGAAGCATCATCACGGCACTCAGAAGCTTTTACAGATGGAGATTTGCTTTGTGAAATCTCCAGTAAAATGGAAGGCATGGGACCCCTTCCTAATCCATGTACATGGCATTTTTCTGATTGCTGAACCACCCTGACTTGCCTCTCACTACCAGGTGAAACCATTCTAAAAGAGCAGTGTTCTGATGTTAGAGCTGACAGACAGGCAGGCTGGTTTTGAAGGGGGTGTCAGTGCTCAGTACCGGGACATGACAACACGAATTATTTATCTCCAGAGAGATATACTGACAAAATGAATGCCTTCCAGCTGGTGGCATCCTTGAGTGCTGGGTGTCCCTGCTGTCAGCATGGGAAACCTTGGAGAGCTTTCTAAAGCCATAGCACACCTGAGACTTTCCTCACATGGAGAAGATCAGTAGGGACATTTTTGTGTCATGTTTTAAGGCACTTATGCCTTCTAATACAATGAACAGTAAAGCTTAAAAATTTTTCTTAGTAGTACTCTGCAGTCTCTTCAGGCCATAATTTATATATGTTTATAGGGCCTATTATATACTTTCGTTTTGCCTTTAAATTTTAATGTCTTTACAGGTTATATGGTGTAGACATATCTTTATAGGTTTTTGAAAATCAGGAATCTGTTTTAGTGAAATAACTTGAAGTTAAGTCTTTTAAAAACAATCCATGGAGCCGAAGGAGTAGAACAGTACATTCATTCCCTTGACTATATAAGGAAATGGTTTATCTACCTCAACATGCTCTCCTGATGTTGCAAAGGAAAAGAGAAGAAAAAAGATATTCAGGATGCAACTAAGAGAAGGGAAGACATCAGAAACACAGCTTTTGCATAGTCTCATGCAGATCCACATAAAACTTCCCATGTGGATTTATCATGGAAAACAGACTTTCAACCTGTAATTGCCTCACATATTTTAGCTAGGCTGTGCAGTAGATTCCATCAGAATCTCATGATTTGTTACGGAATATCCAGAGTACAGTACTTCAGAGTATTTAAACTGCAAATCAGCCTCAGGGGAGGCTGTTATTTCACATTATCCTAGGCTATTTCTCTATTTAAAAATATCTACTGTGTTTTATAACTTGATAAGAAATTACCTCCTTCAAATTCAGTAGAGCTAGAAAGTGAAAAATGATTAATTTTGACTTAGAATAGCATATTGCTGCTAATCTATTTGATAACAGCTGTGGATGGACAAGATGGAGTCAGAATGTGTCCTTAAATAAGACAGAACTGTTTAATTCCTCCCCTATTCCTGATTCTTGCTTCTAGCCTTCACCTGTTTAGGTAATAAACCCAGTGAAAACTCTAAAGACACGTATTTGTTTCATCCTGTAAATTACCCACTAAATCTGTGTCTAACTCTAAATTGGCTATAAAAAATTATCTGCACTGATCTTTTGTTTCCAGCCACACATGCACAGTGGGAAAATTACAATTGTTTTTTGAGCAACAAAGCTGAAGAAGTCTGATTTTCTGGATGTCTCTTTTATATTCATTTTCCCTGTCCTTGTCTGCTCTTTGAACAATCACATGTTTCTGTCTCCCATTAGTTCATCTGTGCAAGACCCTTCCATATCCGTAGTGCACCAGAAATATACAGGGTTATAGACAAGGTTATACAAACTAGGTTTCCCTCCTTCCCTAAACTAGTCATTTACTGACTGAGAACTAAAATTGTTGATAGCTTTTCTTCACTTGTGTTTCTAAGTCGACTTTCCTTGTCTATTCAGCTATTGAGTTTTGCAAAGCACTAAAGATATGTTTGGGATATATATCTAGTCTTGCTTGAGAGAGGACAGAAGACTAAAAGTTAAGGAAATAAACAAAAAAACCCCATCGTGGTATTGGTATTAATAGAAAAACTATATGGAAACATGGAACAATTACAGAAATTTTTTTTTTCTAAAGAAGAGGCTGAAAACAATTACAGAGTTCTTGAAAATATTACCTTAACATTTTTAAATGAGGAAGTGAGGTATATGTAGAAGAGAAACTGAACCTTTTGTATGAGAACATTCAGAGATGGAAGATCATAATAAAATTTGAAGTTTTTCTTAAGAAGTTCTGAGGGTTTGCAGGAAAGAAGAGTTGGCTGGTTTCGACTTTAATGTCTTTTTTTTTTTTTTTTAAATACTGTGTATTTTACACAAGAGAAACACAATTTAAACTTATCTTGTTAAGTAACTGCCTGGGACACAGATTTTAGTTTAAAGCATGAATGCTCGAAGGCAATATTGAAACTGATCTTTCAACATTGAAGTTTTATGCCTTAAGAGTGCTTGATAATTACACTGTTGAATTAATGTTCTTTTATCATATACTGAGTTTTTCTAGAACTTTCTTGCAAAGTGTTTTCATTGATTGTTTTTTCCCTTTAGGCAATGAAGGATGTGTCTCAACTATAAGACAGAAGCTAAGAGAAAATCAAATTATATACATAGTATGCATTCAGTAGCTAAACAACAATTTTTACCCACAGTGGTAACAGAATTCTCAATATAGTGGCTCACACATTAGTTAGTGAGCTCTTGAAAGTTTTTCTTAATCAGAATTTGATTTAACTAGCTGCAGAACATTACGTACTTCAGCTTAATTTTAAAGCTTACTTCCCAAGTGTTAAGCTTGTTACACAACTATGATCGTCCCTGTTCTGACCCTTTTTTCCTCATCCCAAGTAGAGTCAGATGTTCCTAGAAGTCCAGGCTCCAGTGCCAGTGTGAGAACTCACTGGGCACGGGTGACACTGGACACAGAAGACAACTGTAAGACTTTGCTGCAAAGTCTTGGTGCTCTGTAACTGCTATATTGGGGGACTGTGAACAGCAGGATGTACTGAAGTACATTTTTTGGAATTCAGTGTAATGTAGCTCAGACCCTGGTATGTTACACAGGAGTGTCACTTTTTTTACCTTGTATTTGTGTAAAACCTGGTCGCACAAGTCAAACTTATACAATCAAATCATTCCATAGTTGTCCTGCCAAACAATTAACTTGCTTCTACATGTTTTTCTGGAGCTCTATGAATTCGTCTATCTTCTCACAGTTCTACAACCCTTCAGTAAATACATTTTTCTTTGCTTTCTGAAAATGTTCTGAGTTGGAGTTACATGAAATCTCAATCTGAATTGCAGTCAGTAGGAATAGAAAGGAAAGCAGGTTTGGATTTTTTTTTCTTTTGTTTTAGTTTAGTTGCCAGGTCCTCAGGGCTAGTTCTTTGAATTGTTTAGGAAAGCTGTCAGAGTGTGGTGGGCATGCAGATACGCATTTTCTCCTTCTTGGTGGAGTCTGTGCAGGCTGGACTTTAGTTCAGCAATGTACATAATAGCTAGGTCAAACATTGTTTGCCAGTAGCAGGAAAAATCTTACTGGATAAGGAGGTTTAACATTTAAGAGGGTGTAGGATGTAGTGTAAAGCTTAGCGTGCTTAAAACCAACATGAACTTCAGACTGTTAAAGTTAAGAATCCAGGTGACTTTAGGACCACAGTAGGCAGCCTCCTGCTACTTGCTGGTTAGTCTGACCTGATATTGAGTAGCAGCTGAGATCCAGTTTGTGCAAAACACCGTTCCCTCCAATGCTTGGTGGTGGACTGAGTGTCCCCAGCAGTGACACTCAGGTCTCATACACCCTGCTGGCTAGTCCAGCTCGAGCTTTGCTGGGGACCAACTCACACAGTGGCTCAGGATAGAGAATGTGCTTACACAGATGATGAGATAGGATTTAATAAGAGTATAGGATAGTGGTCTAGTGTGAGGTGTTGTCAGACAGCTTTACTGGCCAGCATTTGCAAACTTGACTGGCATTTTTTATCTTCTTTGATCTTTTATTCTCATATGCTTGTTCCTCCCTCATCTGCTTTGGTCTCTTTTCCCTCCCTGTGTTTTCCTCCCTAAAAATCCCTTAATAAGTTTTATACACACTTAAATAGTTTATATGGCTTGGTGGTATGTGATCAATTGAAATAATAACTGCTAACAATGGAGTTCAGAAATCAGATTATTAATTATAGTGAAAGATGCATTTTATTTGTTCAGTTCTTTTTTCAGTACCATATTTGAGGCTGTTGAATTTCAGGTATGTAAGATGATCCCCAGACAGCAAAAAATTTAAATTTAAACAACTGCCTCAGTTGCACTGAAATTACAGGACACGTAAATGTGCATGTCAGGCACGTATTCTAATTGCTGTGGTGTGTATTGAGGTGGAGTTATTTTTGTGATTAATTTTTTTGATAAATACTTCAGTATGCCAATATCTATATTTTCACCTCAAAATTATATATTTCTCCTTGTTTACAATATGTAACTTGGATCAATAATACTGTAGCTCCAGTTCTTGACAAATGGGGTCTTTAAATTGTTCTCTGTAGGGGAGGAATAATTTAATTAAAATGAACATCATATCCTTCGTACTCTGCTGCTTTCATTCTTCCCTGGATATTTTGTCATATTATTACTAAGATTAACAAATTATTCAAATTTTTTTTTTTATGGGAAAGGTAATAAATTATTCACATTCTCATTAAAAATTGATATCTTTCAGTTACCAGGGGGAATTTGGATTCCCTGATTTACTTTTCTGTCATAAAGCCTGAATGATTAGGCAGGGCCTGTTTTGATTTGATAAAGCCTTTGGGATTGTACCTGCTTGAGTGTATTTACAAAAAGAATACATATCATTGGTACCTCTTTTCTCTTCATATAAGTCTTAGTAAAAATTTATTTATCTTTCTCTTCCACCTTTTATGATGCATACAGGATCTTATTTTTAGCTTTTACAATATTTATCCTGAAGTCTTTCCTGTTTATCTGAAAACCAGGTTGATATCTTCAATCATCAGTATTGGTAACAATCTTGCATCTTACAATAATATTTAGGTTTAAGCAATACTTATTCATTTCTCCAAATGTATCACTGATACCAAGTTCAACAACCCCACCCAAACACCAAACCAACACAGGAAGAAGAGAATATGGACACTACTGCTGTGTTTGCTGTGTGTGAAAGAGGATGAGCTTTAACTGTAACCCAGAATTTGCCTCTATTTAAATGTGATGCTTATTCTGCTCATAAATCAGGGTATATAAGCCAACAGAGGATATTTTGATATAATAGGATATAATTTGTGTATTCTTAGAGAACTGCAGGACCAAGACTTACATTACAAATAGCTGAAAAGCACTTGAATTGTGACCTTTACTACTACAGGGAGTAGTGTCTCACAACTATTGAAACTTGCAACACAAAATTCTTCATTGCACATCAGAGTTTATGTTAACAGTGTAGATAAGGTGCTTTATTTCAGTCATAGTCACTTGGTCTATACCATCTTCTGCTCAGTGGAGGGAAATTAAACTTATTTCTTTGCTCAGTAATGACATCTTTTGAGGTGACAACTCATTTAAAGGGTTGTGAGAGCATTAGAAGAGTGTTTTACTTTCTCAGGATCTTTTTGCTAGGACATTAATTTTACCATGAAATGGTTTATGTGCAAGGCTTTGACACTTCTGATATTACTGTTAATGTGCTACTTTAGATAAAAACCTGTATTTACAAAATGGTTAAGACCTTCCAAATTTATGTAGGCAATGAAGTGCACTAAAACTTAAGTACTTTCCACACTCGCATTTTGTTAAGGTACTTGATAATTTTATTTTCACAAATCTCCACTTACTTGAGAGGAGCAATTTAGCATTGTATTCATTTTTAACCAGAAAAACAGCGATATAGGTGTACTAAAGCTTTTCCACGCTAAAGACATGATTGTGACAAAATAAAACCTTGAGGCTTGAAAGGTAAGCAAATCCTCCTTTCTCATAATTGTTTGGTGAAGCATTGGGAAAACAATTTTCATATAAAGTCTAAAAGGAGACTTAGAATGTAAACTGTCCTATGCAACCTTGAAACTTCCTGATGTGACTCAGTTTCTTTTATCTCTAAATTGGAACTATTAACTGCCTCTTTAAGGTGTTAAATTCAGTCTAGTTAACATGAGAGTTTTTTGTAATAGATTAACTTAGTGAATGCAAATGATGTTTCATGGTTGCCTTGCTTGCCTACTTGTGTTTATAAGAATGTTTTGTACATTGAAGTGAAAACTATAATATTGCAACAACTTCTGATGTTGAATTTTATTTTATCTGACTGCTTCACAGGCACTGAAATTCTCTTATAGATTAAATAATTTTCTCCTTCAGAAAGGAAAAAACAATAAAACGAAGGTTATATGCCCATTAAGACTGATATCAATTAATTACAGGTAGCCCTGCCTTTTTCACAGTGAGTACCAATATTGTAAACTGATCCTTAAGGTTTGGTGTCATTTTTGTTACCTCTGCTTCATACAACCAGCAGAAATCACAACCTGAGTTGTGTTCCATCCTGTTAGAGGCTCTTGCAGTTTCTTTTTTTCTAGCCATTGTGTACAATTTTCTCTCTTCAGTTAAATAGGAAAATAATTGCTTGATTGCTGAAAAGAACTGTTTTTTACACCTGTGTGAGCAACACTTTAAATTTTCTTCATGAACAAACAAGAAAATCAGTTTTATCACACACGATAGACCAAAACACTACACAGTATAATAGGATGTCACTTGCTGTTGATACTTCGGGTCATCCGTATCTTTCCAGCTTACTTTACTTCCCTTCAAATGTAAAATCACCAACTGTATTCTATTAGTCTTTTCTTCGTATCGATTTGTCCATTTTCCAAATCAAGAATTAATTTTTATGTTAGATTTTTTTCATGGATCCACAGGTTTACCTAATTCTTCCAACTCTGGATTAAGTTTTCTCTAACGTTTTGATTTTTCTGCCTGTTATTCATTAGAGAAATACAGCATTTTTTTCCAAACTTTTTGAACTTACAGAGTTCCTCCATTTGATATACAATGTTAATTAGCCTGAGTTGCCTTCTATAGGTGTTGTTAGTCTTTGCAGTATAGGCATGATGAGATGGAGAGATTCAGTGATCCCAAATGCCTCAGCTGACCAAACAGAATTTTGGTAGGAATTCATTTTTTCTACCTCTCTAAAAAACATCATGTTGGTGGTGAAGCATTCAGTCTCACAGGAAAAAGCAGGGACTTTTTGAAAACAAGTCAATATTATTTACTAGCCAAATAAAAAGTGAAAGCTATTTTTGAAAATGAGGTTAATTAACTCTCAGAACAATTCTCAATGAAATGTGAAAGATGCACTATCACTGATAAATTTTAAATCAAGTGTATGTGTTTTTTCTAATTAAATTCTCTTGTACAAGAAGAATTATTGATACTGAACCTTGATTTTTCAAATCAGTTCTGAGAAACCATGTGTAGTTACTTCAGGTTAGGTGATCACAATGACTGAAATGTTTAGCAGTGAAGAAATGAAAAAAGATCTCTGCAGAGTTCTGAATAAGTAAGTGTTCTTTAAATATGCTTCTATTAATACAAAACAAAACGGAAAAAAAAACCCCTTCAAAATTTCCAAATTAACATTTTCAGAATTTCTACTATATTGTTTTTCTTATTCTTTTACCATGTCAGGACAAAACCAGAGGCAAGAAGTCAAGTACTGTCAAAAATACAGACTATACAAGCTTTTTTTCTTTACCATTACAGTCTATAGCCTCTAAAGAATCACCATTTTCTTTTAAGTTTTGGGGCCATAAGTCTTTATACAAAAGGAAGATATTTAATTATGAAATGAAAGTTGGAGATTCAATATATTCTATCAGAAAAAGTTATAGATTGTAGGAAAATGAACTATTTTTTAATTCTTTCTCACTGTTTTCCAACTCCTCGCTACCATATATCAGAAAATAAGCTCTTTTTTTCCTTCCTTTAGGTTGATACCAAATAACAGTTTGTAAAGATCTGTTCCTTGTCATCTTTATATACAAGAATTTTTTTCCTCTGCCTTTTCTTCAATTTGACACCTATGACAAACATCTGTTGGGAAAAGCATTTGTCCCTACCTTTGATCAGTGTTTGACTGCAAATCACTTATGCCTTGAGCTGCTTTAGAGACTCCATATACTCAAATATATGGAAAAGGAAAATGTTTTAAATTTGAAGGCTGGAAGTTTCTTGTTTTGACAGATTTAAAACAGATTATCTTAATTGATAAAAATTGATGAAAATTTTCATTCCCAGTTATCTCACCACAAGTCATTCTCAGTGAAAGTTACAGTTACTGACCTAAAGTGTCTCTTTCCTATTCCAGAAATGTATTGTTTTCATGTAGTTTTATCTACTACTGTATTTTAACTGAGTTTTAAAAAGGAATCAGAATGATGATTGGTTTTTTCCTTCCTGAATAAAAAGAAAAATAACTTGGCTCTTACTAGGAACTAAAAAGGTGCAAAAAATAAGTAAAAGTTGAATTTCAGACATTTGTTTTGTATTTCATATGAAAATGAAGTAGTCATCTTGCCTCCTCAATTGTGGTTCATTGTATGATTTCCATTTCTGGATTCACACAGAGGTACAGGATCTGCAGCAGGTGCTTCTGTTCAGAAACTCTGCAGCTCCCATTTACCACTGAGCCATCCAAAGCCTGTCTTCTGTGTCAGGATGATTCAGAATCATCCTGATAGAATCAAGTAGTTTGAGTCCCTGATACCTTCCAGAATATCTTAATATTAATTCCCACTTTTAGACTTGGCTTTCTTCTTTAAATCCAGTTGATTTCCTACATGTTTGCTCCTAAGCATGTTGTTCTTCTGTTTATTTAGGTCCTCAAATGTATCCCTCTATACTCATTTCTGAATTTAAGAGGTCACCAGCTCATATATTTATTGGATTTTTAGAATACTGACTACAGTTTGCTCAAAGTCATGGCTACAGAGTTGATTTTAACCTTGTTCACATAAAAGGAATCAATGCATAGTCCCCAGCCATGAACTAATTGTCTTTATGGCTGGAAACTCAAGCCACATTTTTTTTTAGGGAACCAGGAAAATTGTAATAAATATCATATGAACCACAGGAATTCAGGAGGTAAAACATTATGAGACTTCAGTGAAGTCTTAATGAAGTTTGACTAGCTGAGTCAGACAGTGTAGCTATGTGTGATGTTAACTTACCAACATGACCTGGATCTTTGTAGCAGGGTTAAAATATTTCTGAGTATTTTTAAAGTGATGTGTCCTAATGTAGTGTAATGACTGAGTAGCAGAGATGTACATAACCAGCATATGAGACCACACTGAAAATAAAACATGGTATTGTGTAGACATGCGAATTTTCAAAGTTTGAAAAAACGGGTTCTGTCAGAAATCATTACTTGTTAAAAAAAGAACAAGTCGGTGTGAATTACCAGTTTGGCCATAAAAATCCAAAATCCCTCTGAAGTAGAAAGCCACTTGACAGCTCAAGAGAATTTCTTGCTAGAGGATGTTTCTGATAGGTTTTTCTGTACTTCTTCTGGGGAGAAATTACTGATCTGTGATAGTCTTGATAAACTCTGGAGCAGATTTTGCATGTCAATGATAACAGGGAGAACATGAGATATATTCTTTAAATTGTCATCCTAGACATACAATTGCTGGCCTCTGTATGAGGCCACTGCAGTTAAGTCAGTACTCGTTCCTAAAACTATGATAAAATCCAGCAGCAATGACATCCAGGCTGTTTTTTGACTGCATCTTCTTCTGGACCAAGGATGTAATCAAAACTATGTGCTAATAAGTATAAAAGAAAATGAAGATTCTTCATCCTCTCTCAGGGTTTTTCTTTTCCTACATAAAATTTTATAAATTGAGTCCTGAAACCTTGTTTTCAGAGTGCATGATTTTTGTCTTTTCTTTTTAACTTGCATTAGACCACAAGAAACATCTTGAGCTCATAACTAGCATCAGGAGGAGAAGACTTGGTTTAAGTACCACTTTGTATGTTGCTGTTGTTGTTAATGCATCATAGGCTGTTTCCATGGAAAGTCCACAACACATCTAAAACCAAATAAGCAAACAACTGTTTTGCAGCTGGTATTGCTTTATGTGTGTAGCATATAAACCACAGTAGAACAAAGGTCTTGAAATGTTTGTTTTGCTGTCTGAGAGAAGGAAACTATTCTAAATTGTGAAACAAAACTTCTGTAGAGAGAAGTAACTTGAGGGCAATTGAGCACAAGCTTTGAAAATAGTCTCTGAAAATATTGGCTCCTAGATAAACCCCAAATAATTTAGTTACTTTGCAGCAACATTCTGGCTGACCTTTTAATATTTTACCTGTAATAGCAAGGACAAAGAATTCTATGCAAAGCTGTGAGTGAGAGAAAAGTTTCAGTTGAGGAGACAACTTTTAGAATAATTCATGTAAAGACTGAACCTGCAGCTCTAAAAACTGGTGCTCTGCCTAAGGATTTTTAATTAAATAGAAGTAATATGGAATTTACTTTTGTGTTTTATTTGCTCTTCTCCTTTGTAGATAGGAGGTTGACCATATATTTTCATTTAAGTCTGATTTCTTTTATTTTCAAGTGGAATAATAAGTGTAGCAAATTTCTTCAGAATTTTGGAATCTAGAGATTAATTGCTGCCAAGTGTCATGGTTAACCATTGAGGCAGGCATTGCCACGTATTGGGTTTGAGCGTATTTCACACAAAATGGAGTTGTCAAAAGGATACATAAGTGGAGAAAAAAAATTGTCTAATTTGATAGGCTAAAAAAGTTATTTTTAGACCAGTTACAATAATACTAACACTCATAGCCAACAATAATACAGAAAAGCTGCTATTAACATAGTTAAAATTGTTACACAAAAAAACTTTCCTATTCTCTCCCTTTTTTTTTCCTGGTGTAATGCTCACCCTTCTGGTGTCCCTCTGGGTCTTAAACTTGACAGCATCAGTCCTCCCCAGAACCAGAGATCAGACTAGGATGTCAGAGCTGTCAGTGCTCCATCTTCTTTGCTTGGAGGGCTGTTAAAGTCTTTATTCCTCACCAGTTTGGGGATGTGGCTGGATTTAGCTTTATGCATTATCTTAACACAGTCTACAGTCTCTTTACTGGTTCTCAGTGTTCTGTTCTCTGCTTTATCCAAACTGGTTTAACAAGATTTTATTCCTGTAGTGACCATTGTGATTTGTGTTTATAGTGTTGGATGTCTGGTACCATCCTGTGTTTGCACTCTTGCAAAACATTTTTTATTCTAGTATTACAGATAATTCATATGCTTACTCATATCTCTATAAAATAACCTAAACTAAACATGCCTGCTAAAAAATTTCTACCATAAATTTAAAAAATTTAAAAGAAATTTGGAAAGCTTTTTTTTTTTAATTAAAACATGCCAAGACGCATGTCAGTCAAATCCTTTGATCTCTCCTTGTACTGGTACTAAAAAGCATTTTAATAGTCATGCAAAGAAAACTTATTTACTGGACTAGAGAAGTGTTCCTTCCAGTAGAAACAATATTCCTACTATAGGAAGTATTTAGAGATGAAATACATGTAGTATATTATGGATCTTGCCATTCACAGAACTACTCTTTATGACACAAGTAAAATTAATGGGCAAAAGTTACTTTTAAAGAGGGATTCCTCTTACCAGCTTTGTCTGTTTTCTTGAGTACTAAGAAACAAACAAAAAGTGTAGAGCTCAAGTCTGCCTTACTACCAAACCCTTTAAACCTTGAATGATGAAGAATATAAATACTAAGACTTATGTGAAAATACATAACTCAGGTGATGGTGATATATATATACACATATATATATATGAGACTCCCAGTCATACTGTTTCCAGTTACTGTCTCCTGTATGAACTGTGTTATGTCTTCTGGGTACTTGTAACAAGCAGTGAAAGTTTTGGTTGTATATAAAATGTAGAAGGATGTAACAGCCCCATGTCATTAGTGATTTCACACCACTTTGTAGATTTTGATTAAAATCTGCCATAGCTTCAGAACTTGTCTGTGCTTTTAGAGATTGGACTAAGAGATACAGATATCCACGAAGTTTAAAATGTAAGTAAAAGTACATCTGTCAAAAGTAATCAGATACTTGACATATATCAAAAATTCAATTACATCTGAACTGAAGCAATTACAGTTTCCTTTCAACCATGGATTCAAGACACTTTTGTGTATGTTTCGATCTAGAAAAAGATTAAGAAAC
This sequence comes from Calyptomena viridis, assembly GCA_013390005.1. Taxonomy (NCBI): domain Eukaryota; kingdom Metazoa; phylum Chordata; class Aves; order Passeriformes; family Eurylaimidae; genus Calyptomena; species Calyptomena viridis. The sequence continues at coordinate 44,681 of WEIV01023081.1, forward strand.
AGGGAAGCTGTCATAGACTTAATTTACTTGCTAGTACTTTATCTTAGGGTAACATGAACTTTCTTTAAGAGAGAAAGGATAAAGTTTTTTGGCTGGACACTAAAATGAAGGTCACACTTGTTTACAAAGCATATGGCATTCCCCCTGTGGGTCTCACATTTTCAAAATATTGGTGCAGTTTTTTTCATCTTTTACAGTGCTGATGTAGAAGAGATTTTGTAGCTTTTCCTTTGACTTTGTAGTATGCCTTATGCCTTCTGCTTTCTGTGACTTTGGATTTAGGTCATTACTGTGCTGCAAACCTTTAGGATTTTGGATGTCTGGATGATCTCATGAAATTTTGTCAACAAAAAGTTGTCATCAGGAAAATAGGGATGATAAGCAATTTTTAAATGTATGAAATGGTCAAAGAAAGATGAGGTAAATCTACCATCTGTCAGATTATTGGAGGGAAAAAATAGATTTTGAAGGAAAAAGCAAGAGAAACTGCCAGTCCATCATGAAATTTTAGAACATTGGATAATTAGAAAACTTACTTCTCTCATTCATGATTGTTCTTCCCTCCTTACTCTTATCTATTTGGCATTCCCTCTGCCAAGTGACTTTGATTTAATACAGTCTGGCCTCCTCCACACATTCTGCTCTCTGCCACAGCTTCATTTTGCAAGTTACTGTCTATGCTCGTTACCCTTTTGCTGGTCCCTCAGGTGCTTTGTTTGTTCATTTTTCCATTCCTAGTGCTGAGCTATTCCCTGTCTTTACAATAATTCTCATTCTCTGACATTTCTCTCTCTTGTTGCTCTGTACTGCTTGCTTCCTTAATGCTCTTTTATCCTACCATTGAGATGCGTCCTTCCTAATGTGCTGACCACCTGGATTTCTGTAAAGTGGACCCCCCAAAAATTTTTCTATTTATCTTGAATAAGAGTGTGATCTTTATGATCTCTGTTACATGTATTTTTGATCTTAAATATAATTTTACTTGTTTTGATTATCACCAGAGAACTGAATTACTGCACTTACAAACATTTTTTTCCTCAGTGTGCTTAACCCTTGTAAGCATAGTTGTTACCGCACTTCAACAATAAATTAATTTGTGTTTCTGTCAAAATAATTGTTTTGATTTTGGCAGAAACTGCACTGTAGGCTATTAGCTAGAGAACGATACTTTTATAAATGGAAAGAAAACTTTATACTTGGCCTTTTAGACATGCTTCGTTTAAAAACAAAATAAATTGCATTAAATGAAACAACATATTTAATTACTGAGCCCTGTTCTCAATCCATTTATTTTAATCTAAATAGCAAATGTTTAACTTGTATTTATTATTTTGTACCAGAAACAAATTCTTCTCAATTAAATCTCTTAATTAAATAACCCAGAAAGTCTCTGCCAGAAGTATGCAAAATTGTATTAACACAAGATCCATAAAATAGAAAACAAGTGTTATAAACATGCTCTATCTAATAAATTTTATTGTGTGTTTATGGTAGTGATATTGTTCAGTAAGATTCAAACATTCATTCCTTTATTTGTGCCATTTCTTTCTTAAAGCAACTTCTAAAGTTTTAACCAGTCGTTTGTGAAATTGTTTATTAGCAATTGAGCTGCATATTCATGACTTAACTTTTGCAACTAAGGAATTCAGCAACTCAGGGGGAATCTTATTATTCTGAATAAGTACCAAAAGGGAGCTCTGGAGAAAGAATGAAGACAGGCTCTTTTCAGTGGTGCCCAGTGATAGCTAACACAGGAATTTTCATCTGAGCAAAGGAAATGCTCAGGAATTTTTTACCGTAGGGGTGACCAAGCACTGGAACAGGTTGCCCAGAAAAGTTGTGGAATCTCCAACATTGGAGATATTCAAAAGCCTTCTTAGACACAGTCCAAGTAGGTGACCCTTCTTGAACAGCAGTGTTGGACCATATGTCTGTCAGAGGTCCTTTCCAACTTCAAGTATTCTATGATTTTGTGAAGCTTCCAGAGGCAAGGGAAAACACAACTCTAGATTTTGGTGTAAAAATTTATGTTTTATGAATCAAAGAGTGCCTCAGTCCCTCGGTCGATGCAATCCCCTTTTCAGTCCCAGCTAGCCCAAACAGCAGTGGCCGAAGGGCACTCCGGCAGTGAGTGGGGCAACGACCCAGCGAAAGCCCCTCTATTTCAAGGAGTCCAGCCAGGTGGCACCTCAGGGCAGGCAAGGCTGAGTCAGACCTGCCTAACCCAGCAAGAGCGTGCAGCAACGGCGAGCAAAGAGATGCGGGCGACCCTTTGTGGTTGAAGCCATCTGGGTTTATTGGCTCTGTAGCCAACGTGACCACAGAGTCCTCTAAGCACCAAAGGGAGCAACCAGAAAGGGCCAAGAAACTTCCTGTGCATTAGCTTATAAAGGGGGGTTGAAACCATGGGAGGAGTAAGGGAATAACCAATGGGAGAGAGGAGTAGGAGTGGTTAGGGAAGGGATTACATTGGAAACCAGGGACCTACTAGGCAAGGCAATGGGCTACCGAGTAACAGGGAATGTTCCAGGAGGTAGGAGGAATTGGGTTACATATATGGGGTAAGGTAGGAGGAGTAGAGACAAAGGATATATTTGAAGGGGGGATTCAAACTTCAGAACAAACCAACTGTGTAGGGAGCAGGAGGTAACAGAACTGTCTGATATGAGGGTAACAGAACCGTACATTATAGAAATGATCTCAAAACATGCACCGCAACAAAAGAGTTCCCTAGAAATGCAATCATTGTGGACCATCTGTGAAAGGAACTTCTCTTGCATCCCACCTACCTAAATAAACTGTACTGAAGGAAGGAAACTGGTGATGTAAGTATTAAAACATAGGATGATATTAATTTAATCTTTAGCATTTTGCATGCTTATTTTACTTGCTGTTTTATCTGATTTTTTGGTGTATAACTTGAAGTGCATTATGTTCCATTTTGTTTGTTTAAGAGAAAATGCAAATAGGAGTTTTAGAATAACATGTGTGCCTCAAGAAACAGTAACTTAGATCAAGTTATATTTTGCTTATTGATTTTGCTCTTCATCTGTGAGAGATTAAAGACTGAGCAGCCAATTATCTTTCTGGTTAATTTCAGATATAAATAAGAAGTTCACAACTTCCCTGATATATGACTGTCATCTGCATGTGCCCTTCAAACATAAATCTTGATATAGTAAAATTTGTTTCATATCTTCTTGGAGGTAATGTAAGTCATTAAACTAGGAATACTTTTTTGTGTAAATACCATAGAACAACAGAACAGGTCAGATTGGAAGGGACTTCAAGAGATTATCTGGTCCAAACTTCTGTGGAAAAAGGAGTCTAGGTAAGAATAGATTTGGTCCTCTGCCCAGTTATGTCTTGAAAGCCTCCAGTGATAGGAACTCCACCATGTCCCTGGGGAGATTGTTCCAGTCATTGATTGTTCTCACTGTAAAAAATTTCCTTCATAGGTCGAAATGAAACCTCTTCTATTACAGCTTGTAGCCATTGCCCATTGTTCTCTCCATGTGACTCCTTCTGAACGGAGAGCCTCTATTCTATTTGTATATGTACTTAAAGTGCTAGAAAGTCTGATTAGTCCCCCCTTAACCTTCTCCTCTCTAGGGGGAAAAGATCTACCTCCTTCAGTCTTTCCTTATAGGCAGGTTATCTTTTGAATATCTTTGTGACCCTCCTTTGGACCCTCTCCAGTCTTTCCACATATTTTTTTTTTTAACTCTGTAAACCAAAACTGGACACAGTGCTCAAGGTGCAGCCTGACAAGTGCTGAATGGAGGAGGATGATCACATCTCTCTCAGCCCCTGTGGATGCAGCTCAGGATCCAGTTTGCCTTTGTTGCTGCAGTGTTTCACTGCTGACTCCACCAGAACATCCAGGTCCCTCTCAGCAAGGCTGCTTCCCAGGCACACAGATCCTGGCCTGTGCTGGACTCTTTGGTTATGATATCTCAGTCCAGGAGCTTACACTTGCCTCTGAACTTCATGCAGTTCTTGCTGGTGCTTTTTTTTTTTTTCTTGCCTGTCCAAGTCTAACTTTTTTCCCTGCCCTGTTTAGCAATGGGAATACTTCTTACTCCTCATGTATTTAAAGAACCTCTTCTTGTTGTTCTTGATCTTCCTGGTCCATTTCAGTTCTAGCTAAGCCTTAGTCTTCCTGATTGCATTTCTGGATGTCCTAGTAAGGTTCTTGTAGTCCTTGATGGGTATTTGACCACCCTTTCATAGGTGGTATGCTTTTTCCTTACCTTTAACTGCAGACAAAATCTAATTTTTAAGCCAGGGTGATCTCTTTTTCTGCCTCCTTCCGTTCCCTTTGTAGGAGGTGCACTCTTCTTCATATTATCTGTGTTTCACTGAGATAAGTATCTGTCTCTAGTTTTGCAAAAAAGGATGTGTTTTATGTGAATTCTTAAAGACAGGAATAAGACAAAGCTTAGTGACCTATCATGACCACAGAATTGCAGAATCAGAGAATTGTTCAGAGGTTAAGGAACCTCTTGAGATGATCTTGTCCATCTAACCTGTCCCTTGCTCAATCAGGGTCCTCTAAAGCAGGTCCAGGACCACATCAAGTCAAGTTTTGAATATCTCCACAGATGGAGGCTTTTGGCTGTCATATGATGACTGTCAATTCAAAATATTTTATTTATATTTACTCACTGAGACTGAATAATTATAATATTGATGTAGCAAAAGTAACACAGGCTGCTACATTCTTAGATATTTTTATTTAGTATGCATAACAAGGATTGTGATCATGTTTTAATGAAAGGGAATAATTTCAAGCAGCCTCATTGGAAGCACTAAAAAAAAAAGAAAAAAACACAATCGAGATGCAAACAAAAATGAACCAACCCTTAATAAGAGTCAAGGCAGAAATGTTTTCTGTTCTATATTAAACTCATGGGATTTATCAATGAAACCCTTTTGGAAGAGCTGCTATAAAAGATCCTAGTTTTCATATGTGAGCCCAGCTTTTATCTCTTCTAGCAGATGAAAATAAATGAAGAGTACCCAGGCCTGACTTATTTTATGTATTTCAGACACTTACTGGAGTGCTGGCAATAGCTCAATCTTTACTATCTGATATCAGTTCTCCTTTTCTGGATGAGTTCCTTGAGAAAGAATTAGCAATAATTCCCCAGCAGCAGCAGCTGCTTGTGAATATTTTGCAGGTTGCCCTTTCCAGGTTGTGAAGATAATAATAGAAAACAGACCTGATTATAGTGGGTTGACATTTACATGGCCAGTGCTAATTTTAGCAGGGCTGTCTGTGGTGTTAAAATGATTCTGTAGTAATTTTATTGGAGAAACTATCAAGAAAACAAATAAACAAATAAAAGTGCCCCCCCTAAATGATTCTCCATCAGACTTCAACAAAAAGTTGTGAGCTCTGCCCCATCTCTTTCATTTAAAGGAAACTGAACTGAGTGTTTTGTGTACAGTCAATGGGAGACACTCTGAGGTGTTACAGAATTAAAAGCAATGAATTAAGGAGAAAGTCCCTTCAACATCTAGAAAATCTACCATCGAAACACCTCACCGAGGCAAAAAAATACATGGCTTTAGGATAAATTTTGATGAGAGGATGATGATTCTTTGCAAAGATGTTGCAGGATATTTTGCTTATTGCCATCACAATTTTATCACCATGGCGCTGATTGGGATGCTTGCTCTTAATATTTTCCTAAGCTACTGTAGAAGCAACAAATGCATTTTTACCTGTCTGTATTACTTCCAAATAACATCTCAACTGTGAGGATCCACTGCTTCTTTAATTTTAGCTCTCACAGTGCTATGCTTTCTAGGGCTGACACACAATTTACACAAAAATCAAACACAGTGTAGTTCCCCAAAGAAGTGAAGCCAGGAATTTGAAATATACTCATTTGATTTAATTATCTAATTCAGTTCTGATTTCTAGGGCTCAGTGCCCAAGAAATTCTTTTACAGAATCAGTGTTCTTCACCAGCCTTGGGAGAGGCTTGAGGCAAGGCTTAGCAAAAGGTTACTTAAAAATGAAACAAGGGAGGATACAGATCTCCATACATTTCTGTGTAAGGCAGTTGACTCAAATTACAGCCCTTGGTTTGAATCAGATGGCTTCAACCTCTTAAATGGTCAGCTGAGCCTACTCTACTATTATTGTTTCCTAATGGGCTGTAAGACAGTGAAAGACAATTGAGGAATTATTAAAATCTGGCCCAAAGCTTTTTACCAAGGGGGATGTATCTCTATTCTGAAAAGAGCCTTGCTATGGATTTGTTGCAAAGAATTTATGGATACTCATTGCAGTATAAATACTTACACAAAGATAAGGGAATTGGCCATTGGTATTTGTTTTTGATATCCCTAGCAGAGTACTTGGGGTCAAGTACCTATTTGCCTCAGCAAATAGGAGCAACTTGATTGATAGCACTGGTTTGTGTTAATGTTGTCCACATAGATACTTCCTGTTGTGCCAGTAATTGCTGGCTCACTTTCTCTAAATGGGAAGGAAAAAAAAAAAACATGAAGCAATATGTGATTTTTTCAGGTAGGCCTATTTCATCTATCTTATTAACTAACCAAAATCATAAGGAAATAAATCTGCATTAGCTGTTAATGATCAGTTGGTTAGTTGACAGCTGCAGGCAAGTCCAGTGATATAAAAATTACTGTCATTATGAACAGCTTCTACTAAGAAGATTTTTTATTAAAAATGTGAATGCAATCTGTTTAAACAGCAGTATTATAAAATTTGTCTTTTCATGATCTTTAATAACCAATTTTCTGCCAGAATGACCCAGATTGCTATGATATGGATTCTGTATTAAAATTTATTTTTAAAAGCCAAGGCACTATGCCCTATAACAGACAAAATTAAGCTACAGTTCAAACAATATATGCAGTGCATATGTAGTATAACTAGGTATTAATTTACAGTCTGTTCTATTTGTCATGTGTTAAAAGCATTGCAAGTGAAACTTAAGGATGTGCTGTAATGGTGTAACAAAGTGCTTAGATGCTGTTGTTGATGACACTATTTTGGTATGCATGTATGTGGGTTCAAGGGCATCTAATTGCAAATATATCTTCAGGAACATTCTTCTATTTTACAGGTATTATAGGCCTCTGTCTTAACTACACCAGAGTAAGTCCAAAGTGGGAAAATCCCAGTCGAGAGCTGCCTTTTCTCTCACAGGGGGAGAATAGTGTGTCAGGGCTATAGTATTGCAACAATGTCTGTGATCAACTTCGTTATTTCCAGTATCAGATTAAAAATTATCTGCTAATTTTTGGATTTTCAAAAAACCTTTTGACTGAATGAGTACCAACAACATGCATATATGTAGTATATCTTTTAAAGCTTGGGTGTGGACTTGATTGATAATGCATCAAATAGGGAGATTAAGTTCCTAGAAAAATCTTAAATCTTTATTAAAATAAAAAAAGAAGAAATATAGGTTGGTTTTTTTCATCTAGATATTAACATTTTAATGGATAATTAATGAGGATATTTTCAATCTATTTGATGATACTGAACTTTTCAAGTACTTATTTCAGAGACAAATTGCTCGTGTCATGATGAACTACTACAAACACATGAGAATTAAGCAATTACAAGTGCAAAGAAGTTGCTTAATTTCCGTAACTAGTATGTGATAAACTTCTTACATACAGAAATACATATATGTTTAGGTAATAATTTTCTGCTGTTTGTAGTATCCATAATAATATGAGGCAGTGGTCTATATTTGGTGGCCTGAGGCCTTCTTAACTGAAGGAGGTAGAATTCCTGCATAGTTCCTTTGGTTTAAATACTCTCTACCTTCATAGTTTAAGATCAATTTTCCAATTTTAATTTGGTTAGTTTATTTTAATTTAAAAGTGTTTCTAGCTAAAAGCTTAACACTACAGAACCATGTCAGCTCCAGTGGGGTTATATACTATAGGAAGTACCTACATAGCACAGTACAAAATAATTCTTCCTAAAGATATTCAGTATGGAGAGCACAATTTATTGATTTAAATATGTTGTGAACTTAACTAAGCTTCTTTACATATTTTTAGTCAAGGTTGCTGTGTTGAAGGAGTAGATTACAACAACAGACTGTGAAGTAGAAATAGAAGTTGTCATGTCCGGTAGACTTCATAGTTAAAGCTAGTAAGGGATTGGTGCAGAGGAGGAGTCCTGACTCTTGTTCTGTGTTTTGGAAAGCTGTCTTTCAAACCTTTCTCTCCTTCCCTGCTATGACTTACTTGACCTTTATTCCTTCTAGCCATTTCTGTCTGACATAATTTTACTCAGTCTTCCTACACATGTACCTTAATTTCTAAACTTCCATGGATGTACCTTTTTTTCCCGTTTTTTCCTTCTCAAGACTGCATTACAGTTTTCCTATCACCCACTTGCTACAACTCCCAGCATTGAGGTCTTCACCCTCAAGGCATTTAGGCTGTAGGAAGGTGAACACCTGGAGCACAAGGTAAAGTTTCCCTGCTGACATTTTTTGAGCATGAAGCATCCTCTGATTATCAGAAGAAGCAATCCCTAGGAGGGCACTGCTTGTCCCTTGCACTTTAATTTGAGCAAGTCCAGTCATTCTCAGGGAACAACACTCATAGACCTGTATTAACATGTGTGCATTGAAGAAAGCACGAAATATTGTCACAAAAATTGATTCAAAGGTTAATGTAGAAGTAGAGGTCATAACTAAGAGGATTTTCTGGAGATAGAATTAAATCCTAACCCTGAGATACCGTTTCCTGCAAATTTCAAGAATTCTTTTCGAAGCAAGGCGCTTAATAGTGAAAAGACTATGATCTACTTGTTCTACTCTTTCTATAACTTTGTTTCTGAAATAGCCAGAACACGTCCTGAGCTAGATGTTCTGATGCTTGGCAGACCACCAAGTCATTGGAAAAGGGCCCTTAAAAATTCAGTATCTCACAGGGAGAACAGTAGACTGTGATAAAATGTTAAACAGTAATTAAAAAGCAAAATGGAATGAGTATATGTGTTATATATGTTTTATATGAGTAAAACAATAGAAATAATTTTCAAAACTTTCAAAGTACCATTACAATCTGTTCCATCTTACAGGAATCCGATTAGCTCCAAAAGAAAAACTGAACATCCCCGTGTTATTCATGCCAGATGCAATGACAATGTATAAAGCTGAGGTGGTAGTTCATGTAATGAAGGAAAATGGTGAGAACTGGACTTATGACATCTCTACTGAATCAAATAAAGACTTAAACAGGTAATTTATTCCAATAGGAAAGGAAAACGTAGATGAGAATACTCAATCCTATCATCATTTGCCCCCTTGGCTATTTGCATGCAGCTGCCAAGGGCATCAAGTGTCTGATTTTGAGGGCAGTGGGTGGCCATTATAAGCTTTTCATGTACCCTGCAATGTATGCTGATTCAGGTTAAGAACTCTCTCTGTTCTATTATCTACCCATTCTCACTTTAAATAAAGAAACTTAAAATGCTAACTGTAGGAAACATGTCAGAGTATGGGAGACTCTGACAAGGGGTTACCAACAGTGGTGAAATAAGGCTCACACAACGAGCTTAGTTTCGGGAACTTCTCTGCCTTGTCCTGCATGTTCTCCCTCCTTCTTCCTCCTCTCTGAGTGAGCCCTGTTTATTAGTACATCTCATGATTTATAGTACATCTCGTGAGAAAGCTTAGCTGTCTCAAAACCCCTTATCCTCATGCCAGTTAGAGAAGCCAACCAGCTTCTTCAAGTAATCTTTTGGCCCTCATGTTCTCAGCTTTTATTTACATTCTTTCACAGAGTGTCTCAAGGTCGCTGTGGACTTAAAATTAGAACACTCATGAAACATTCACACATGCTTAAGAATATGAGGCCTCTTCTAGGGTCGAATCAGCTTATCCTTTTCTCTAGTTTGGGTTTGAGGCAGCTAGACTAACAAGTGACGGCAACACTAACTGCTGGTGCAGTTATGGATACTGAGAAATGAAAGCTCTTAGGTACCTTTAATAATGGTTCTCATCCAGATATGTTTATGTAATGCATAGACTTTGTTTCAGTGTAAACTCGACCTAACAGAATGCAGATCAGACGAAATGTTCTCATATCCAGACAGAATAATACTCAAATATGCTAAGTGGATGTAAGATATAGTTGATATAATTTATAGCTGGTATATTTGGTTGTATTTTATTTCATATTTTTCTAAGATATGTTTATCATTACAGCTTATAATAAAATAGTCTAACCTTTCCAACAACTCTTAAGTCTAGATTGCCTTGGAAAAAGAATTCTCAGCAGTCTATCATAATGGTGATCTTCACTCGTTTTCCTAGGAATGTGTCTCTAGCAGAGAATGGGGGAATTCAAGGAATACTCTGGAGATATCCAGTTCATGGAATACCTGAGGCACCACAGCAGAAATTAGGTAGGTAATGGTTGAAAAAACTTGAACAATAAATTTAAGAAAATTAAATAGCAATTTATATTCTCACCTGCTTGATCACAAGAATTTGCAGCAGTATTTTGCTAAATCTTAAAAAAAGATAAAATCACATATTAAAAGTAAAATTTCCTTTTGCAACCTACAAATCTAGACCTATTATTTTCTTTTCATTGTGAGCAAAAGGAGCAAGGGGAAGTTGGAAATCTTAAGATGCGTGGCTTTCACTCTCTCAATTAATGCTGAGTTTGAGAACTGAAGGTAAGTCTACTCCAGGGTAGATTTCTGTTTGCATGCCCTGAACACCTTTCTGGAGAGTTTACAGGGTGTGAAATATTGGAGTAGACATTCACTGTTTCTGTCAGCCTTGAATTTAATTCCTTAATTGAAAGTAGAATATAGAATTTTGTGAACAGCAGCAAGTTTTCCACTTGCTTCCAAGAAGTAAAATTCCACTATAAGATGGCAGACATTCATGGGGGCTTTCTGTTGTTTTTGGGGGGGGATGCTAAAAGCTTATAGATTTGCTTACTTATTTTTTTTGAGCTGTGATATAATCTCAGAACTGTGAAACAAGAAATTGTGAACAGCTTTTGAAAATCTGTAACCTTGATGAAGCTACAACTCAATGTGTAGACAAGGGACAATTTTATACCAACTTGTCCTTTCAACTTACCTTTTGATGAGTGAATATGTGAATATAATACTTTTTTACACTAAATATATTAAGGTACTGGAATAATTTCTGGAAAAACATAGAAATAGGTATTTGTACTGTCATTAATTTATATTGCTCAAGGACTCTTTACTTGTAGACAAATGCCAATGATGTGATATTAATTAGAGCTTTCATCTCTTTAATTTCCACTTTAATACCTTAAGGAATGAAACAGAATATTATCATGTAATCAACTGTTGCCCAAAATGGTGGTTTTAATGAGTCTCATTAGCATTTAAACTATGTATATTGATGTGAATGTTTGTTGTGTTATTTAAAGCTGTTATGTAATTCAGTGGCACTCTTTGAGATAAATCTCCCTTTTATTGGGCTGTTGTTTTCATTCGGGTCATAGAACCATTAAGGTTTCAAAAGACTGTTAAGATTACCGTGTCTAACCACTAACCCAGCACCTCCATATTACCACTAAACTGTGTCCCTAAGCACCACATCTACATGTTTTTTGAACACTTCCAGGTATGATGATTTCACCACTTCCCTAGGCATCTTGTTCCAATGCCTGGCCACCCTTTCCCTGAAGAAGTTTGTCCTAATATCCAATCTAAATCTCCCCTGGTGCAACTTGAGGACATTTCCTCTTGTCCAATTGTTTGTTACGTGGGAGAAGAGACCAACCCCCCACCTGGCTACAACCTTCTTTCATGTAATTCTAGGGAGTGATAAGGTCTTCCCTGAGCCTCCTTTTTTCCAGGATAAACAGCCTTAGCTCCCTCAGCTGCTCCTCGTGCTTATTCTCTAGACTCTTCCCCAGGTCCATTGCCCATCTCTGGACATGCAGCAGTATCTGTGTCTTTCCTGTAGTGAGGGGCCCAAAACTGAACACGGGATTTGTGGTGCAGCCTCACCAGTGCCCAGTACAGGGATACTGGCACCTTCCTGGTCCTGCTGGCCACATTGTTGCTGATACAGGCCAGGAAGTCTTTGACCCTCTTGGCCACCTGGGCACATTGGCTTATGTTCAGCCAATTTTCGACCAACTTCCCCAGGTCCTTTACCACTGGGCAGCTTTCCAACCATTCTTACCCAAGCCTGAGGCATTGCCTGGGGTTGTCATGACCCAAGTGCAGGACCCAAGACTTGCAATATAAGTTATGAATTAAAACTGTTAGCATTCTTATATTGCTTAAGTGACATCACTTGAGTAGATGGTCAGAAATTTAAATAATGTAAAATCTTAAGTAATTTTAAATTCTTAAATACATCTTTAAAACAGTAAAACTAAATTAAAGTATATTTAAAACTGTGCTATCTATTATTTGATGTTCAGTAAATGTTTGTAATGCATAGAAGAAGCATTGCATTAATTTTGAATACATATCATTCTTTGGCCAGCACGTTATGTTGGGCTACCTTTTTTTCCTAAGGAAATACTAGGTCTTTCAAAAATGACACGGAAAACTGAAATATATGTTTGTAAGTGTATTTATGTAACTTTCTATTTCTACCTTGATTTTGAACTTCTATGGTTTTCAGTTATAAATGGGCTTTTTAAAAATCTGTTGTAAGGTATGAGTCCAAAGCAAGTAATAACAGAAAATACACTTTTTTAAAAAATTATTTTAAATAGTGATAAAAATAGTATTTTTTTTATGCAGACATTTATTAAAATTGCCTGGAGGCTACAAGCTATTATGTCAAAAAACAAAGTTGCTTTGTTACTATATTAGGCAGTTCTTTCTGTTATTCTTACTTGCATCTTAATATACTTCTATTTTAGCCAAGAAGTCACTTGGCTTACTATCTCATGAGACCAATTAAAATTATCAGTGGTCAAAGCCCATGTAGTACATGTTAGGTAGATGATAAATTGGCTACCTTGTAACAGTGATTACAAATGTGAGGATCATCCGGAATATTTTTTAAATTCTTGTAGTGTCAAAGCAGCATACAACAATTTAGATTGGAGAGGACCACTGGAGGTCATCTAACCTGCTCAAAGGCAGGTCTAATTACATCAGGTGTTCAGGGACTTGTCCAGTCAAATCCCAGATGTATCTGACTTTTATATGTAAATATTCCTTACCCATTTAGGAAAAAAGAAAATGTAGAATCAATTCAGGTAGCAAGATAAGCTGTGGAATAGAAAATGATGTGGACACAACATGTGCACACAATAATATGAAATATTTGGTAAACTGGTGTAATACAGACAATATAATCTATTTTTAAATATGAAATCATACATCTTGATGAAAATACGTGTTTTTAACTATTTCAGTAACTCTACATCGTGAAAATTCTTATAAAAGATCTCTAGAAATTACTTAAAACCTTTTAAACTCGAAAAGACCAAGGGAGAAAGGAAATTTCTTGAACGTGATGTGTAATTATCTGTTTCCCAGAATGACAGTGAATCAAGTTCCAGAACTGAAAGTTGAAGCTGAATAAACATGGTATTGAAAAAAGGGTTACATTGCTATTTTTAAAAACACTTCACATAATTACTCACTACGATATAGTTCTAAATGATGTTAACTTCAGAGTTAATTTTTAAAGCAACATTGGGTGTAATTCCGGTGAAAATGCCTTTTAGACCTTGAAACTGACAAGTATGTCATTCAGCCCTTCTTTTTCTTGTTGGTTCCCATAATAGAAAATTCTAAGCGTTTTTTTTTGGGAAAACATACTTTTCTTTCACTTCTTTCATTTAATTTTCTCCTTTTAAATATTGGAAGAACCATAAACAATAACTATTGAAGTAAGCTTTATAAAAACTAATGTATAAACGAAGACCTAACCACTTTGTAATGAAAATGACATCTTTTAGAAGCAGTAAATTAGAATCACTTACTGAATTGAAAAAAGTTCTGTCAAGCTTCAAACAGAAACTCGTGTGAGAATGGGTTTTAATGTGGCATATTTCTGTAAAAGCTGAAGTTTAAACAACAGTACTCTTAAATTAAGAAATCAAAGTGTAATTTAATATTCTTTTATTTAACCTTAAAATTCTTGTATTTCTTAGGTTATATTTCAGTTTTCCTTTCATACTGGCATATTTCAAAGTACGCCATAATTCCTACTTGAACTAAAATGAAGATACATTTCATTATTAAAAATGAGAGAGAAGTTTGCAAGTGCTGTTGGGAACAGCACTGTAGGAAGAAATTTTTGTTTGCTTAGCAATATTTTCTACTACTTCACCTAAACAGGACAATAGAAGCTGAAGGCTGGGGAAAAGCTTTTATTTGTCTTTCTCCTTAGTGGAATTCTGTCATTCTCTAAGCACACTTCTGTGTTTACTTGCTTTGTTAAAATCAAGATGCTAGCACTTTACAAGCAACATGTTTGTACTTTTCTGTAGTTGTGGTACGGTGTCAAGCCAAGCAGAGGGTAGAACAAAGAGTAGAAATGCTGCTGTTTGGTGTCGTTCCTCATGCGAGAAATTCTGACATGGCCAATACAGATACGTCTGCCAACATCCAAGAAGTTCAAGCCACTGATGGTAAGAGTAAAAAGATTTTATATCATACTATTTTAGGAACATTGCAAATAAGGTAAGTACTTTACCAAATGTGCAGTTTTGCCATGACGATGGGTGAGGTTTAGACAAATTGTCCCAGTCCATATTTCTATCATTTTGCAAATATGGGGTATTTGTTTAACAGTATGTCTGCAGCTACAAGCACCTTTGAACCTCAACCTTTTTTTTTTTTTTTGTCTTGGATACAAGGCTTGCATTCATACAATCTCTGCTTTAAAAGAGAACAGCCTGCACAAAGTCTGAAGTTAGCAAAAATATGTCTGTGTAAGCATTGCAAGGAAACATTTATCTGCAGGTTGTCCCTGTTTGTAAGATGCATTTGCACCAGCAGGCCAATATTTGTAGCAAAATGGATTGAAGAAGGAGGACTTGTTCGAAAGAAGTGATAAAGCTTTGTAAAAGGATAGCTTCCACTTAATCTACTGAGAACACAGTGAAAATCAATTTCTTCAGAGGTACACCAGGTTTTCATGTTATACCTCTCCTTGAAACAGAACGGTACAAAATGTATGTAGTTAGAAAAGAATCCTGGTTACAGCTGTATTGCTGGTATTTCTATTAATAGATGTGTCTTACCAGTCATAGTCACTACAACAAATCTGAAGATTGTGCATTTTTGAAACAACATTTTATTTGGGGTTCAAATTCATCCACTTTTTTAAGAAAAGTGTCGTTTAAAAATTATAACACATAACATGAACCAGCCTAATGTGTGTTTGACTTAGCTGTAAATGAGGGAAGGGATTTCACCTGTTGGAAGGGATTTCCAACTTTGTTTAAGAGCGTAATGCTTTGATAGGTTGTACAGGTTGAGTTTACATATGTTGTTATGATTGCAACGAGCTGATCAGTTGGAGAGGCAGGTAGACTTGGCTTTCACGTCTCAGTTCTGCTCCAACAGAGGCTTTGCAGGAGTGCCCTGTTACACAACCTGTCCTGCCAAATAACTGTGGAAAACTGAAAAGCCGTGAAAGGTAAATCAGGATGCATTACATCCTTCCTATAAGGGTGATTTTTATGCAAACATGCCCATGCTCTGCAAACTGACCAGTGTAGTCTCATATCAACAATCACTGTCCAGATCTTTAAACAGATTGTATTCTTGAAAGCTTTTAAAATAAGATGTTTTTGAAGTTGAACTGTTAAAAACGACTTGCACAGCATATATTTAATAATAAGTTAATATTTGTAATTACCTACTTAAACTTTATATTTACTCTTATTGCAATGTCAAAGATAACTTATAATCTGGGGGTGTTATTATTTTATACTCCCATATGGCAAACTGATCTAGTAAAACAAAAAGATGTGAAGTTCTCAGTGTACATTCTTTCGTCTCTGGAGAACTGTAATAACTATTATATAACTTTATGCAGCCTTTTGAGAACAGCTATCCATCAAGATACAGATGGAGTTGTGTTGGTTTGTTTTTTTTTTTATCGTAGAGTAATGGGCTTAGCTCTTCATTGACATGTCACATATGAGTAGGATACCTTAAACATACCTGAGCTATTTCCCTCCAACAGGGTGACATCTGAATTGACAAGAAAAACATACATTGAACAATCTGAGGCAGCATTTTGAAAGACTTGCAGATTCATAATGTGTAGTGCTTGTTTTATTCATAGGAGTAATTTGTTAACACTGCTTCTGCACATACTACAAGACATTGATTTGGGACATTGCATCTTTTCAAGCAAGAGATCTGGTAATGAAATGCTTTACCCCATTGTAGTAAGATCTTTTATAACTCTGTGCTTTTCATAGTTTTCAGTGACATTGTAGTGTCATTATTGATAGATGAATTTGATGCCTGTTAGGAATCGAATTTAGTGGTACTATCTGAGTTTTCTGCAGTCTCCCAGAAATAACATAAATAAAAGCTTAAACCTCTAAGATAACACCCTGGCAAGCTGTTCATTTTTTTCTCTTCTGAAAGAATGATTCATCAGACTGTATATGTGATGTGTAGTAAGCAGTTTTTACATCCAAAGATAAATGATGATAATTATTGGCAGAACAGATTTAAACACCTAATGCTGTGCTTTAGTATTTAAGTTATTTGGATAAGCATAAATTCCTGTAAAGTGAAGAATCTTCAAGCATGTCTTTTACATAAAAAATTCTATTTCATCCAATAGAGATCATTTGACACAGAAAGCTTTTATGATTTCTTAAGCAGGGACAATCTAAATCCTGTCTAACTTCAATGGCATAGTTCATTTTTCAGAAGTCAGCAGAGTTACAAGGATCAAATAATGAAATCTTAATGTTTTAGACATAGCAAATGTAATATGACCTTTTAGGAAAAAAAAAATCAATTGCATTGAATGCATATTTTCACCCTAAATCTATTTTTCATCTTTATTCTTACATACGACTCTAAAGATATCTTTCTCAGTAAAGCAAATTCAAAAGCTGAGATTCATCCAAACAACTGTGAAGTTATGTGTATATATATACATATGTATAAATTCTATGAAATTTCATAGCAAGTATCTAATATTCAAAAATTCCTGAAACTCATCAGAATATACTGAAGGACTCTATTTTCTTGAATTTCATTAAAGCAGCTCTTTAAAACAGAGGAAGAAGTAAAACATGTCCAAACACACATTAAAAGCTATTTTCCACACCCTACCAGATTTTGTTAGCCAGTGGTATGCATTTCACTAAATGCCAATTTAATGTGATGGATCTGGATCAGGAGGCTCACCTTTTAAATTATGAGTTCAATAAAATTGGATATGACCAAAGAAATCTTAGCAGCATAAAAAGCAAAATGCTGGTATAGGTGGAGTCAAAATATTTTTATAGACTTGATCTCTCATCCAGAGATTTTAGTGTAATTGCTGATAAAGTGTAACAGGTTAATACTGAAAGCAGTATGAAGAGGATAATAATGATGAAGATTGCTCTATGTCCTGCTTTAGTCATCTCTGTATTGTCAGAGTAATTGTGGCATTATTTTTGAAATTATCTTTGAGGACAAGAGTATTTTAACTGTATAAATGAGATTTTCTTACTTTGCAAGAAGAAAGAATAGCAAACTGTTTTGTATTAACAGTTGATAGAAGAGGTGAGTAATGGCAAAATGAAAGTGTTGACAATGGGGTGAAACACCAACTAGGTTGCTCTATTATGGATTATTACCTTGTAGTTGAGGATGACAATTCCTGAATAAAAACAGGGAACTAGTAGAAGTCAAAGAGTAGAGCATCAGAGGAGAAATGAAACCCTTAGATTAATTATTTTGTCAGCTACATAATTTTTGTTTACATCTGGCTGTTTTTTTTCTTTATTTATGAGTGGAGCATGGGAGAGATTTTATGCATTGTTTATTTTCTTTATTGAACTGAAGTAATGCCAGACATTTTAATGAAGAATTTCAAATATGACTTTATTTACTTGCTGATATACAAAGCTACTACTGCATCCATTAAAAGAAAAAAGAAAAAAATTGGTACAATTTTTTATCTCATGAGTAACCCCTTCCACTCCCATTTCTTAATATAAATAGAACAGTAATGTCAAATACTGAAAAATAAAAAAAACCCTCATGAATTGGCAGCAAACATGGTTTTGAACTGCTTTTATTTCTGTTTACAGTAGTCACTTATTTCTGTTTCATTACCATTTTATGAAATTTTAAAATCTGCAAGACTTAGGAATGAGAAGCATCGTTATGTTAATTAAAATTACTTTCTGATACTTATGCAAAATCATTCTCAGTTTAAATATTCAATGCTTACAGGGAACCAGATCAATTATAAACTATTCTGAAGTTATTTATTCAACTTCACAAAATTGCAAGAACGATAAATAATAGAAACCCAGAAATTATTAAATTCTTCCAGGTGTTATTCTTCAGTACATCCATGATGTACATCCAGAAAATATTACAAGTTCAAAAGAACTGATTGACTAACACAACAGAATGTATCTCTGAAACAAGAACACACAAATAGATGTCTCTTAAAATGATTTTGAGTTAGTGAATGAGAAAAGCCTATAATTTGCTGCAAGAGTCTATTAATTACTTTATTGTTGTATGATTTGGACTGTCAGTTCTCCCATTTCTTGCTCACAGAATTTCCTGTAATTTCCTTGGTTGGATGATAAGGAAGTAGTGCTTCTAATAAATATGGAACCACTACACCCTTGTTTTGTAAAAATATTTGGGGAAAGCTTCTGTAACTCAAAACCATAGCCAAAACAGCTCTCCAGGACCTTAATTGTGCTTCTGCAGCATCACAGCACCTCACAATCATCTATCTGCAATAATTTGCACTACTTTTTGAATTATTTTATCATTATTTATAGGACATTAACAAAGCATTACTAATCAAAGCCCTTAAGAGGTGAACGGTGTGGGTTTCCCAGAACAGTGGAGCAGTACTCTCCCTGTCTCTCAGCTTTTTATTATAGAAGTGCAAGCAGAGGTGTATGCACCTAAATTTGCCTCAGAAAATGTATCTGACAGTCACTGTAGTAAAAAAACATATGCACATATGCAACTGTCCTACACTCAATGCTCTTCTATTTCCAGGTTATTGCATCCTATTGTCATTTTTGTGCTAAAATTCTTTGTCCTTGTCTTCTGTCTCTGAAGCTGCACTGTTCAAGTTTTGTTGTTCTTACAGAAAATGAAGTCATTATCTCTAGATCTCCTTCATCTCTCCTACCCTGCACGTTTCCAACGGAACATGATACAAAAAGGGAGAAAAAACTTCCCCCGTTGTTTTGGGGAAGGTATACAACTTTATGTTTTTATGAATTAGTGCATCAGACCTGTAGTTTTGACAGTTTAAGAACAAGTTGATCTGAAGCTCTGAAGATATAGCTAGGTATTGAAAATATAAGACAAGCAACTAGAAGTTACATAGAATCACCACAGAGCATTGAATGAAATTGTGATCTTGAACCATTACTCTTTCTTCAAGCCAGCTGAGGAAGACAGAGTGAAACCTCAGAAATGTACTACACAAAACTTTTATTAATTCTGAAACTTGATTTTTGTCCAGAAATTAACACAAGTGGATGCCTTCCGTGAGATTACATATGTTGTATAGGAGAGGAATTTACAATATCCCGTGTTATGGATGTTCCATCTTATGTATAATGGAATGCAATCTGTTGGATAAGGAAAAGGAAGCCAATGAATGTTACCCTAATTATTAGGTCCAGTGTTTTAGTCTCTGTGGTTCAGCCTGTTTTGTATATTCAAAAAAGTCAGAACATAAAGAATGAATCCTTTTGTAACAGACCATAATACAGTGTAAAACTATTGACTGTTGAAGAAAACTGTGACATGAGTTTTCAATTTAGCCTGTTGCCAACACAAATTGAAGGGTTAGGGTAAAGGCAACTTCAGTTGTTACTGATTTCCATGGCCCACATTCAAAATGAGGCAAGTGAGTGAGGATACCATGGAAAAAATAATGTCTGTGTGAACTGAGACAAAACAATGAGATATGTTCATGAAGAAGCTGCTTTGATGTTTCCTGTGCCCAGGTAAAGGTGTGATCTTTATCTTCTAGAGTTTCTGATAAATGAAGACAAGGCTAAATATATGGGAGCCTGTTGAAAAAGGAATATAATGGTTATGAAGAAATACATTTTAATTCATTCCTTTAGGGCATTAATTTATAGGTTAGTGTACAAATCTGAGCAGAATATGAGCTCAAAGGAGAGTAATGTGAGAGATCCTTTGGGCTGGTGAGAATCCTTTTGCTTATTCCGAGGTTTTTGTTTGAATTTACTATGTCAAGTAATATCAAAATAAAGAGTGTTGAGACAGGTGTATAGGTAGGCACAGTAAAAAGGGAATTAGTGCAAAAGAGATTCAGAGAGAGAGAATATATGGAAAGAGGCTGCAAGAATGATGCAGAACAGCAGATATTAGATGCACACCATGTGTTTCATATAGATGGATTCGCAAGCTTACATTTCATTCACTGAACTGTGCAGTGTTTGGAAGAAACACATTCTCAAAAAAAAAAGGAGGAAAGGCTTTTCACTCCTTTCATTACAGTAGCATCATAGGTCATAGAATCATAGAATTATCAAGGTTGGAAAAGACCTTTGAGATCATCTAGTCCAACCTATAACCCAACACCCACCCTTCATCTAAACCATGGCACTAAGTGCCTCATCAAGTCTTCTCTTAAATACCTCCAGGGACGGTGACTCCACCACCTCCCTGGGCAGCTCATTCCAATGGCAAATCACCCTTTCAGTGGAGAAGTTCTTCCTAATATCAAGCCTAAACCTCCCCTGATGGAGCTTAAGGCTGTGTCCACTTGTTCTATCACCAGTTGCCTGAGAGCAACTGTAGACCAACCCCTGCCAGTCTACAACCCCCTTTCAGGCGGGTGTAGAGAGCAATAAGGTCTCCCCTGAGCCTCCTCTTCTCCTGGCTAAACCACCCCAGCTCTCTCTGCCTCTCCCCACAGGGCTTGTGCTCCAGCCCCTTCACCCGCCTTGTCGCTCTTCTCTGGACACATTCAAGCACCTCAACATCTTTCTTAAACTGAGGGGCCCAGAACTGGACACAGCACTCAAGGTGCGGCCTCACCAGTGCCGAGTACAGGGGAAGGATAACTTCCCTAGTCCTGCTGGCCACACTATTCCTGATAACAGGCCAGGATGCCATTGGCCTTTTTGACCACCTGTGCACATTGTTGGCTCTTATTAAGTTTCTTGTCTATTAGTACTCCCAAGTCCTTTTCTGTGTGACCAGTCTCCAGCCACTCTGTCCCCAAATTATAGCTCTGCATAAGGTTATTGTGCCCAAAGTGTAGAACCTGGCACTTGGACTTATTAAATTCCATCCCATTGGAATCAGCCCATCTCTTCAGTCTGTCCAGGTCCCTCTGTAGGGCCCTCCTTCCCTCAAACAGATCGACACTCGCTCCCAACTTGGTGTCATTTGTAAACTTGCTAACGATGGACTCAATTCCCTCATCCAGATCATCAATAAAGGTATTAAACAAAACTGGGCCCAACACTGATCCCTGGGGGACACCACTACTGACCGGCCACCAACTGTATGTGACACCATTCACCACCACTCTGGGCTCAGCCATCCAACCAGTTCCTAACCCAGCACAGAATGTTTGTGTCCAGGCCATGGGTCGATAGAAACTTGGTTTAGAAGTAGATACCTGTTTTAAAGAAGAATTTTGAGAGAGAAAAATTAGGAAACAGAAAAATCAAATGTAAGAGAAAATTTAGAAAATAAGCATTCAAGTGGGTTGTTAGTGGAACAGGCAGTAGGATGCAGGGTAAAAAAAGATGTGACTAAGAGTGGAATTTTGCAGAGCCTTGAAGATATGGATGAAAAGCTTTGATGGGATATGGAAAGAGAAATAAGTTTACAGGGAAAAATTACAAAGATATATATGCAAAACTTCATTGAAGATTTCCTTGAAATCCAATGAGGATCAATGATGAGATTATCAACAGGAGGAGATAACTTTTGAAATTCATTTATTTCTATGTATTTAAGGTAATTTGGTGTCTGGCATTTAATAAAGTAACAATGTTATCTTTGCTGTTATTTATAATGCTCCACAGACAGCATTTTTATACCTGTAAGAAGAAATTCAGTGAAAGGTATAATAAACTGCAGGCAGGTCTTTTGGGGTTCTCGTGCAATTTGCTTATTCTGCTGCTATTATCCTGAAGTTATGACATTTTACAGTGAGAAATAGGTGTTTAATTCTCAGATGAGATGCATTTCTTACAGCCCAGATAGTAATATCTACTCAAATACCACCAGACTTCCTTTTATTTTTTCCTTTATTACTCATGTAATTCACTTTTTGCTGTTCACTTGAATATTACTTGAAAACTGTATTAAGGTTATTTAATCTACTTTACAATAATGTATTCTTTCTGCCCCTGCTTTTGCTGGTGAGGTGTAACTGTGTATTTGATATTCATTCCTCACTGTCTGCTGAGTTCCAGAAGTGTGTGTGTGTGTGAAAACTCCTGGAAAACAGTGGAGAAGGAGGGAAAAGACAAGTGTCAGATGAAAGCTGAGTGTGGCTATGAAGGGAGATATTCCACAAGATTTGGAAGGTCAAGATTAGATGCTGGGTGTCTTATAGAAATGGATGGTCAACATCTGTTTTTGTAGCTTCTGTTTTAGCAGTTTGGAGACTATTAGATCAAGAGGGAAAGAAATCTTTGTTAGGTGTTAGGCCCACAGTCTTTGTCACTCTGTGTCAGGACACAGCCTTTAAGCATTATAAGAACCAGTGAAAAAAGTCAGTGAGGGAGTGCAGTTATGAAAAGCATGAAACTGTGAATTTGTGAATGGCTGGGCTTTCATTACATGTTTGTATTCAGTGATTGTGATGCCCTTCTTTACTAAATCACTATTAATTATTTTTTAATTGAATGACTGCAAGTTAGACTGCAGTCTGCTGGATGGGAGGTGAGGAGGACCAGTTCACTTGGGTCTCTGTTGTATTGCATCTATCCAAGGAAAAGCTTCTGAGGACAAGCAATTTTGCAGTCAGAGCATCTGTCCATCACAGCTTTAATTTCCGTTGAAAATTGGAGACAGAATGATAGTGAAGAGATTCCCTTAGGAAGATCTTCCCCTTGCCATTTCCTGTAACCAAGTCTGTTGCACGTTAAGCACTATTTGTGAAGAGCTCAGATAGCTCGATCTCCTGTAGGTATCCACAAGAGACTGCAGCTCCACAGGCCAGTGTCCATTAGATTTTTATCATCAGAAAACACATTGTATAATGAGCTGGTCTTCAGTGAAATCAAACACTGACTTATCAAAAACAGTAGAGGGGTACAAAGGCTTCTCTGATGACAATGTGAAACTCTATTCGAGGTCAGATATATCCGGTGGGCTTTTCACAGTACCTTCTATAGACATTAGGCCCATCTACAAATGTCTTTGTTATTAATTCTTTTGAAGATTGAATACAAGTTCCTTTTTACTAAAAAGTCATTTAAATTTCTGAGTTTCTTATTTTGTGAACCTGTTAGACTAGTCTTTTAATTTTTATATGCATGATATCTACTAAATAGCTTTACAGTAAATCTAACAGTCACAAATATTCACATTTCCCCAATTTATATGGTCATAGTGTAATATCCTTGGAGTTTTCACACTATCAATCTTATGAGTCATAAATAAATTTTGAAATAAAATTGTCTATATCCTTTCATTTTCTTAGAGGATATTTAAACAAACCCAACACTTTTATTCTAGTACCTTTTAACAAGTGTCAGTCAAGTCATAGAACTATATAGCTGAAAAACCTGATTGGTTTTTAAACATAGCTGCTTCAGTAATTCTGCATGCATGAGTGTTGCCTAAATGCATTCTGCTTTTTTTTGAAATCTTTATTTGGACAAATGAAAACACTTAAGGAGTGATATTAATTACCTTTAAAAAGAAGAAATGTGTAATGCTTAGAATTATGTGTAATTCTTGTGAATTGTCTTGGAATAATTACCTCAAATCATATTCTTACTCCTTTTATTCCTTTTATTCCTTACTCCTTTTATTCCTTAAATAATGCAAAATATTATTCAGGAAATGTGAAGAAGTAGTATTTTTTATAATCAGAATTTCTATTCCCTAGATGTAACTAGCTGTATATAAATAACATACTTATATCTTTCCAGTGTTTGGATTGATAAATATCTCTATGTTGAGTCAGATGTGGCTAAAGCTTTCCCTGCTGCTCTCTATTTGCAGAACGGTAGTGAATTATTTGGGGTATACTTTATATCTGCATGTCCTAAACTAGATCAGCAGCATAGATCAAAACCAGTTAAGGTACCAGCATAACAAGGCTTTCAAATATTGGCACTTACAAATGCATAATGTTCCTTATCTACTGAAATTATTGAAATATTTTAAATAATTACTATGCATGGTCTCATGGACTTTTTATATAAACAAATCTGTAGTCTGTATTTTAGAATTCCAAGTTGGAAGGCCTTGGGAGTTAACTCTGCAGCTGGGATATGTACCCAGGGATGCACACACAGCAGTTCTGTACAACACATTGTACTCAGCTGTGCAAATTCAAAATGTGCCCTGAGATAT
The DNA here is from genome assembly GCA_013390005.1 of Calyptomena viridis. Taxonomy (NCBI): domain Eukaryota; kingdom Metazoa; phylum Chordata; class Aves; order Passeriformes; family Eurylaimidae; genus Calyptomena; species Calyptomena viridis. The sequence continues at coordinate 69,426 of WEIV01023081.1, forward strand.
GTGGTCATAGTAAAATGAAATCTTCTGTAGGATTTAATCATTGCATTAAAACACTTCTCATCCATAAAATGTGTAAAACTTTTAAATATATTAGCAGCTTGAGATTCTTTTCCTCAGAGAACTGTTCCCTTCTGTGCATAAATTGCTATTGTATACTGAATATCTCCGTTTTCTTTATTACAGGTGGAGGAGATATTTGGTTCAAGAAGATCAGCTGTTTATTCTTATGTCATAACTATTCTGTTTCTCAGACTTGTAGCCATCAGTGACACTGATGTCCTTAATGATTTTTTTTTATTATTGTTCCAATGGCATTACTCAAAAATAGTATTACATTTTTGCAATTTTCATTTGGCTGATGCACTAGAAATATCTCACTGTAATGCAGAAGTGGTAGCAAGGACAATATTGCTGTTACCATTTGTCTATCCTAAGTAAGTTTTCCAGCTTCCCTGTTGCTGGAAACTATATAGCTTGTCGAATGACGTGGGAAGATTTTGCTGTGCAATCAGAAGCAAATCGATCAGTTTTAGATAATTACTAGTTTTAGTTATCTGTCATTTTTAGTAACAAATGAAAGAATTGTAACTCTTAGCCAGCCAACTGTGAGAAAAAGACTGATCTCTTTCTCTTGTATCATTTAGGTTTCTCTGAAACAGTGGAATTTCTCTATGAATTGCAATATCAATCAAATGAAATTAGATCTCAGCTTGAATCTTTGGTTGGTATGCATCTGCTTGAAAAAGAATGGGATGCAGAATCCGAAATTGTAACACTGATCTTCAACGTAGTGTTTGCACCTAACAAACCAATGAGGTAAGCTCCTGTTCCTTATTACCAACAGAACATGTAAAGAAATCTTTCTGATCACTCTCAGCTATGTAAGCACCTCCCTGCATTCTTTTCCTCGTTTTGTTTTCACCTCTGAGATCTATTAGTTCAGATTTTCTCTCTTTCTACTTCTCAGTGTGATATCTTTGGTATAAAAACTGACAGTGTTTCTTTTTAATGCCTCCGAGATAGTTCTGCTGGGTTACTTCCACAGTTTCTATGTGCATCATTTTACTTTTAAACATTTGGACTGTTGAAAGACTTATAATGAAAATTAGTTGTTCTCTATATTCACAAAAAGCATAGAGATGTGATGGTCTATCAGTCTTGGAAACTTTTCCTAGATGAGCATGTGTGCATATTCTTTGCCTGCATGGGACAGTCAAATTTGAATTTGGTTTCTAGTGCCCCAGTAACAATGGTCCACAGGAAAACATTATCCTTTTTTATAGCCGTGATGTGAGAAATGATTTATATTACTACATCCAATTTTTTGAAAAGGAAACTATGGAAGAGACCTCCTTTTGGAGAGAGGGAAGTTGTGCCTTCCTTTTTTAATCTGTCAAATCTGTATGAGGGGGAGCTTGGAAAGAAGCTTCAGTAACATGTAGGCACATGGTAAATTCAGAGTCTCGATGTTACCTAACATTAGTGTTAGGGAGCAAGACACTGCTGAATATCATGGATTGTGTGCAAAATGGTTGTTTTTAGGATGCAGGAAGTTACTCTTTATTTGCAGTAGTCCAGAAGGTTAATGAAATAAGCAAAGAGCAAACCTTAGGAAAAACTATCCATCCACTGCATGCAGTGTCATTGTGTCAGAGGGAGGTTAATTTAGAAACCCTTTTTTATTTCTACTCTGTGCTTTTTATTTTATTATTTTCTTATTTGGTTTGGTTTTTTTTTATCTTTGTGTATTTCAGATTTATCAGGCTTCATGCAGAGACTCAATGACTACAATTAATGAGTTTCTTTATCTTTAGAATCTATAGCACCAACTCTTTTCTTAGACAATCTGAAGACATCAGAGTCTGGAATTTTTCTTAAGTACATGGACCTTTGTCAGATCTGTTTGATTCTAGTTTGATGAACTGCTAACATGTTCTGGACAAAATTTTCTGCTAACACCACAGTAAATAAAAAATAATGAGTAAAGCAAATTTAGTTAAATTTCGTTAACTCAAGAGAGAGTAAGCAGAAGAATAATAAAATCTCATGGCTCTGCCAGTCATTTTGCTTCCACAGTGTGTTCTTTCTTGTACTTTGCTGTAAATATCCAGTGCTATTTGGTTTACATTCCAGTCAAGTGCCCCTGATATATACTATGCCTTGCAAAATTAAGGATATAATCCTATTTAAAGTAATTTTTATTTTCATCTTACTGTAGTTTGCTTCTACACACTCAAGCCTTATTTTGGACATTAATTTACTCAGTTTATGTTTTATAATGTTTTCTATGTATTGCATTTTCTTATCTGAAATTTTAAGGAACGAGGCAACTCTCGTAGTCCAGTGGGTTACAGGAGGTGTTTGGAAGTTTCCAATGCTGTTCATTGCTACGGAGCCAGAAGTGGATGATGTCATCAACATTGTAGCAGTTGGCCTGAATAAGGAATCTATAGTTGGGTTTAAGCTTACAAGCCAGACAAGGTAAAAATACTTACACTCAAGTATTTATGCAGTTTTCTGAGCGTACAACTCACACTCAAACACATCTGTTAGAGTAGATTTGGGCAACTGGAACATAACTGGGCTGCAGCTATTTCATCGCTAATTGTAAGTGCTGCAGTTTTTAAGTAACAAATGTGATTTTGAAGCTCTGCTGTAGAAGGCAGAAGCATTCTATAATTGGGCTTTGGCTTCTCAAGTGAAAATTTGTGGAATAGGTCCACATATTTATGTTATGATTTTAGTTTGGCCTTAGAAGGCTTGGGTGTGTGTTAAAATGTGTAATACAAAGTGAAGGAAGGTGTGTTGTGATATTAAAGCTCACAGTGAAAGCCTTGATGTTTTTACTAATAGATTTTTTCGAAGTACGTAATGCTTATACCAAGAACATTCCTTTGCATTATGTTTTAAAACATTTTAAATGTGCCATTCTTTTTAAAGTATTCCTGTTGTATTATGTAAGCATGCTATGAATTCTTCTCTACTCTGTCATTCCACGAGCTAAAATAATGGTGTAATTCTTCAGCATTTTGTTGCTCTTCTTTTTTAGAAGTCCTGCAGAAATCTCTGTTAATATATTATTGTACATATTTCAATTATTTTCTTGGTGATATATCACAATGATATATCAAACTCATAGTGTCATTAGTATATTGCAGGAAGTCAAGGAATAAATTGCGTAGTAATGGTAGATAAGTTTAAAAATAGTAAACAGAGAACCTGAAAGAATCTTGATGCTTACAGTCTATTTAGCTTATGGTAGTTTTTAAGTTTCTTTTTTAACCTTTAAAATGAACTATTATGCCAACCATGCAGATTAACACTTAACTTTCATTGTAGATACATCCTTTTGTAGCATTCCCCTCAGGAAGTCTCTTTGGTTTCAACCAATTCTTTTTTTAAGAGCTTATTTCTAAAAGCTGTGCCTCTAAGACGGACAGTTGTTCCATGTTTTAGATGTCTGTCAGTGCTGATAATTACTGAGGACTCTGAAGAAGGCTGCTATCACAGTGTTCACCTTAACAGCTTGGATAGAATGGGCTGTTTCAGGAACAAAAGGGAAGCAATTTTTCTGGCAATACTGTAATCTCCTGGTAGGTGTTTGATAGTAGTGAAGATACCTAATGTTCTCCAGAAAGGTATTATAAAACCTGAGTCATTACAGTTAAGTGAAGAAAGAGCCATGATGGAATACAGATTCTCTTTTGCCCTTAAACAAATTCCAGCTTTATTTTATATAGCAAGTGTTCCTCCCATACATTTCAAATACAAAATGTAATGGTTGCATGTACTAAGTAAGTTCCATGTTGTAAATGATACCAGCAGCTGCACCCATTGTGCATTAGGAAGAGCACTGCCAGCAGGTCAAGGTCGTTGATCCTGCCCTTCTGCTTACCCTAGTGAGGATCACCTGGATTGCTGTGTCCAGTTCTGGGCTCCTCAGGACAAGAGAGACATGGAGCTCCTGGAGCAGGTTCAGTGGAGGGTGACAAAGATGATGAAGGGACTGGAGCACCTCTCTTATGAGGAAAGGCTGAGGGAGCTGGGCCTGTTCAGCCTTGAGAAGAGACAATGGAGAGGTCATGTACAAGTATGTGCAGGGAGGTGTCAGAGGATGGACCGGGCTCTGCTTGGTGGTGCTGAGCAATAGGACAAGAGGCAGAAACTGATGCACAGGAAGTTCTATCTGAATATAAGGAAGAACTTCTTTACTGTGCAGTGACCGAGCACTGGAACAGGTTTCCCAGAGAGACTGTGGAGTCTCCCTCACTGGAGATATTCCAGAACCATCTGGTTGCAATCCTGTGGAATGCGCTCTGGGATGACCCTCCTTGACCAGTTTTCACAATCCCATAGAGAATCAGTTCATTTACTTTGGGAGAGGTGGTTATTTTTTCACCTTGCATATAGATACTTTTTGTCTACCTTTCTTATGCTGGACAGTAGCTCATGGCACTGCTACCTTGAGAGTAACTGTGGGGGAGACAGAGATGAATTTCTGAGTAACCTGCTAGAAAGGAACTCTGCAGATGTGTCGTCTTCTCCTGCTACTGCCAGGACAGAGGGGTTGCACAGCATCACTGAGAACATCTATACATCTTTTTGAGCTATCAGGGCACGTTTCTTTCCAGCTACTGCAACTCAAATGTGAGCTTCTCTCTTTAATTCCACTCCTCCCCAGGAAAATCTTTAAAGTGTCCAAAATATTTCAGACTGAATTAATGATTTTGATGTAGTTGCTTCAGGAGCAATGAACAGTTAGAAATGGGAGGTAGCTGCTACACTCTTCACAACGATCTGCATTAATGAAATCTCTGAAAGTTCACGCAATAATTTAATGCACTGTCTTTTAGTATATTTAAAGTTGATACACACATGCCCCCAGTGAGAAATTGTCCAATATCTGCTTCAGAAAGACACTGAGAAGGCAGCTAAACAGTTTTGTTGTATGAAGAAAACTCAAATGTATTTTTTTAAAAACTACCTGCGTCTAGGAAAACTGTGATATATGAATAGACCAATATTTTACTTTCAGCTTTAAAAATTCAAAAGGGTCATGTTGTTGGATGGTTGCTTGTATTGGCATTAAGCTTGGTTAGAGTCAAATCAGAAGATTTCACTTGCTAAATAAGAAAAATATGCCACTTCTTAACATTCTTAGATTATCTTTTTTGGATTCTATCATAAATGTAGGTTTAATTCAATACCAGCTGAAATAATTTCCAGTGGCATCATTTCCACTGAGGTAATTTGCTTTAGTTTAGTTGAGAAATTGACTCAAATAAGCCTCTAATGATTGAGTTAATTTTAGTGTTTATTTTAATACCAAAGGCATTATTGGTGTAGGTTTATAGAATGTTTTAGAGAATGACAGCAGTATTAATCAAAAAGGACAGAATATTATCCTTAGAAATAAAAATTATAGAAAATTGTTTGATATCCGTCTCAAATTATCGGTCCATTATTTTATGTTGAAATCTCTAATTGAAGCACAGAATAAAAATTATAAAAGTGATACTTTGCTTAAGAAAATTACTCCTTTGATGGTTTGATTTATTTCTTCATGTTAAAATACTGATGTCCAGCTACAGCAGAATGTTATCTTACTTATTTTCTAGTGCAAATGCTTCAATAGCCAACATAAAATGTGTGCCTAGATAGATGCATATGAACATTATATTCACTTGCAAATTTTTTGTAAACTACCTTTTGAAGGTTTAGTGAAGTTGAGGGACAATTCTCTCCTGTTTGTTCTATCTCCTTATTTCTCATACACGGTCTCCTTTCACCAGTTTAGTTCTAACTTCCCATGTACATGTTAGTGATTATTTCAGTCATGTATGGCTTCCCATATAAATTAAATTTTGTCCATCTAGCCATAAAATTGTCTATTTTTCCATACCAACCTGTCATTCCAAACTAGTATTTATCACAAACAGGATTTTTGTTGTATTAAGGAAACTTCTTGAATAAACTCAAACTGCACCTCAGAAAAACATACTTAGCACCTGCTATCACAAAAGCAAACAGAGTTGTATTGATGTTGTCTCCACAGAGTGGTATCTACAAAATTTCAGGCTCCATCTGCTTATGGAAGCAGAGCTAGAATAAAGAGAATAAAACCCAAAAAAAAACAGGTGGACTGGGGAGATGAGAATAAATATGAGGTTAGGCTTTAAAATGACTGCATGTGCAGATTTAGTTGTCTTAATCTACTTTTCATTGGAATTTTTCCTTATTTCTTCTATGCACATTTCCTAGTGCAAAGAATAAATGTACAATTAAAAGTTTTCCTTGATCACACTAAATTAATTTTAATTCTGTCTGAGGAATTACAAGAAACCCATTTTGTTTCTATGTCCTCCCTAATTATAAAGGAAAAAACAAAAAAAATATTTACAGTTACAATTTTGAGAACTATTTCAACTTTACTGTAATTACTGCTGTATTTCATTAGAACTAACATAAGCCAGAATTACGTATGCTGCAAGAAAATGCATTCATTAAGTTCTCAGCACACACACCCTCACTCTCTCACATGTCGCTGTGCATGTTACAGGCCTGGGTTCCTCTGCCAATCTCGTTGTTAGCAGCTCTGCAAAATTCCACCATTAATCTGAAGATGTAATTAGAAGCCTTTATCTTAGCATCTCCCAGATAGTGGCAGCTACAAAGAGCAAATTTTTTTGGAGTCTGAATGGAGAGTAGTGGAAAATATTGATAACGATACACATGTAGCAGACCTTTCAAAAACTTATGATCTTCCTTCCTAATAATATCTGACATGTCACACATTTATCCAGGAGCTGTATCCAGGCATGTCACCTGGACCACTTTTAGCAGGAAAAAGTCAGTCAATCTGCAGATATAGTATCCATGGGTAGAACAGGGATGAGACAGAAATCATCTTGTGGAGATAAAACCTCTAGTTCCTTCTTTGGTTTTACAACATGTACACAACAAAAAGTCATGTTCAGGTTGGTAAAGCATTCCCTGACAGTCATTTGTTGTGCAGTGTTTCTTCATATTTTTGAAAGTCCTTTAATTCTGAAGCAGCCTTTCCAAAGCCACAGAAGTGATAGTTGGGGGTAAATCTTCTCTGATGTCCAGAGTTCAGGGTTTAGAGTGATCAATTAAACCAGAGCTGATTTGGGTATGAAAAATAACCAATTCTGATAAATAAAGAGTTCCTATATTTTTTTATTGTACTTTTTTGGTTGATAAGAAATTATCTAAGTCTTACCAAATATCACTAATAATTCTGTAGAATTTGAAAAACTCATGCAGTTAATAAGTTTAAAGGATTTGGCTGTGTAATAACTAAAATTTCTTGTGTCATCCAACAGATGTTAATTAGAAATTACAAGAAGTAAGTTTATTTATGATTAACTGTTTTTTGGAACTACTTGCAACATTTTCAAACCATATCCCTTATTTGCTGAAGCAGTTATGCACTTTACAGATTAAGACATTTTGTTATTCTTCTGTTATTGAAAAAAAAACCCAAACATTTGATCAAAAGCACTATGTATTGTTTTTTACGTAAGGCTTTTAAAATGCTGAATTTTGTAAAGAATATGTTTCTTCTGGAATACATAACTGCTTCAGTAGTCCAAGGAAGACAAGCATTAAAGCTATTTTGAGGCTTAATTTAATAAAGACTTATATTTTCACATTTTCTGGGTATTTTATGTGTTGCAGTGTGATCTCCACAGGAATATAAATTTTATGGTTTTCTTTAGTTAAAGATGTAAGGTGCTACTATTTTTTAGTTTACTAGTTTGAAAATTATCCAACATGAAAACACTGATGAGCGTAGACTGCTATTTAAGACCAAGGTTAAAGAAGTAATTATGTCTATTGAAGAGCAGCTCAATTTCCTCTTTTCCAGGTTGCCATGATTTCATTGTCCAATTACTTTGTAAATACAAATTAATATTTACTCTTGTCCATTATTTGAGTAAAGGCAGAATTCATGTTGTCTGGTAGCAGTATCAAACTATTACAAAAGGAGTTAAGGAACACACAGGTGGGAAGACACATTTACTTTCTCTGATTTATAAGGCCTCTGCCCTTACATTTACTAATTCATTTGTGCTTGGTTCTTAAGTCGTTTCAAAACTGTACATGTCTTTAAGCTTTATAAAGTATGTTAGTATCTGCCACCTTTGAGTTAAACAAAAATCTTCTTGAAAAAATACAGACTGTCTCTCAACCATCCTTCATGGCTGAAAAATGACAAGCCAAACATTGACTCTAGAGCTGTTTTTACCTGAAGGAGTAATCAAAAAGGAGGAATTAAATTTTAATCATTTTAAAACACGTTCTTATTAATTTTTAATTATACACTAAATATACACACATGGAAAACAATGATGTCTGAAATTCAAGTGCTATTCTGGGAATTTTATCTCCAGCTTTCTCTTTATTATAAAAGATGAGAATGAGAAAGCAATTTACTTGTGCTAGTGAGGTACTCAACATGCCAGTGTAACCCATGTAATGTGGACATCAATGAAAACACTGCTTGTTCTTTCTTGAGAGGACATCTTTAGATTTATTTTTAAAACAATTCATGATTTATCAGCACTACAGACATTATGAAAGGTTCCTGGTTCTGAACATGTGTAATCTTTTTATTGCTGGTTTTTCTACTGTTAGCCATATCTTCATCAGGCATATCGTATTATGGCTATACATTTAATTTTTCAGAATGTGTATTTTCCTTATGTGGACATAGTTTCTACTCTGAGAAACACTTTGTATCCAGTAAACATTCAGACTCTTTTGTTTAAAACTGTCAGGCTTTGGTAAGGGGAAGGGAAACAGGGAGGTTTTAGGTGTGACTATATGTGTTTACGTAAGTTTGCATGTATTTATGTATTTTACTCAACACAGAATAAAATTATAGCTACCTCTAGTACCTTATGGCTGTGCTGTCAAGAAGCATGAATATTTTCTTTAAAGCTTTTTTATTAGTTTCTCTCAATTTTTTTAAATGAAAATTGAAATCTGACAAGGTTGAGACAATGAATTTTTCTGACTTGGTACATATCTTGTGCTCGCAATGGTAGATCAATTTTGTGATAGTTTCATTTTAAACTGTCTGGATCCTTGTCTGGGCAAAAACTACAGCTTTTTCTCCTGTGTGTTTTCTGACTGTTTCGAGATCTCTGAAAAAAACCTACTATTGCAATACACCCTGATAAGAGGCAATTTCTGCAGGAATGAAATCCTTGTTTTCTTGTGTCTTCTGTGTATGCAGCCCTTCCCCTGTCTCATCTCCCTTAGCATTTCATCATCACATCTGTAGACAAAGTCACACTCTTCTGTATCTTACAAAGTGCTTATTAGGAGTTGTCATCCCTAACTACTTACCTGAAAACAGATTGAACATGGGAGATAAAGTGCTGTCTTAAAACATTCCTGAATCTACTCTATAGAGCAATGATGTTGGAAATGCAGACCTATGTTCAGGTCTTTGTTTCCAGAATGAGGGCTTGAATATTTACCTCAGACATTTTTGATGAGTTCTTTACTCTGCTACTCAGTCTAAGAGGCAGCACTCCTTTTTCATCCCGTGCCTGCTCTTCGTGTGTAGTAAGAATGCTCTGGGCATTCACAGCTGAGCAGGCCTGGTGGGAAATAAAGATGTGAAAATTCAAGGCTTAGATGGCACGTAAATGGGAACTCAGGCTGTACCAGGATTACTGCTTATGGCCCAGAGCTATAAACTCAGCTGCACAGCTTTAGGCACCACAAAAAGAGATTGTTAGCATAAGTTTGATGTCACAAGACTTGAAATGTCATTTCAGACATTCACTAGTTTTGCCCACCTTACTAAAGTAAAAGCCCACCTTACCTCAACTAAAGTAAAAGCTGGGCTAAATCTGCTGGTGCATCCAAATCTGATGGCACTGCTAAATATCAGTTAATTTTTATTTTTTTGAGGCAACAGAAGCTTTTTGGTTTCTGTTTTCTGCACTCACACTATTTGTTTCTATAAATTTACAGTGTGACCTTTTTTCATGAGAGCATTTTCAACATAGTAAAGCCTTTCGTGAGAACACATTCCAAAGCAGAGCTATTTTTAAACCAGATGACATAGACCTGGTGTACCACCCACAGAATAGTGCTTGCCCAGGAAATGTGGGACATTTCCGTAGAGATATAACTTGCCATAAAATATTAAATTTCATTTCTTTGTGAGCATTTTCTTTGAAAAGCAGTGTTACTTCTGGTGTGACAGTCCATGAATAAGCAGATTTGAGCAGCTTTTCTTTGAGATGCTGTTAGCTTTTCAGTCTTCAGGTTTTATCAACTGAAAATGTGTTCCCTCTAAGCATGTATGATACTTGCCCTGCTGTACTGTGGCAAGGTGATGTGGATTAATTTTTGACCATCCCATTGTATTTCTAGTTCCAATTTCCTATGTTCTTTTTCTGTGCAGATAGCAATAGAGTTGTCCTCAGCAACACATATAAAGACTAAAAGGAAAATGCCTCACCAGAAAATACAAAAATGTATATTCTTTTCATTCTGAGAATGTTTATGGCAGGGAGTCTCTGAGGAACTGTGATAGACAGTCTTCAGTTTGGGATTGGCCTAAGATTGTTTTGTAGTACTCAGCCACTATTTTTATGAGGAATTAGCATTTTCTTTGGGTCCGTAAGCATTGCCATGAAACAAGCCATTAGAAAAAATCACAGTAGCCGTGACAGACATTCTTTGAGATAAGAGATATACAATAATATCAATAAAGGAACATAATTATTATTACTGCAGTATCTTACGGTGGTCAGTTTATGGGATATGAAAAATGTGAAAGCAGTGATCTAAATTTATTATTTTCCATATCTTCAAGGCTTTCAGACTCCCTCCTAATCCAGTAATACTCTGGCAGATTGCAAATTCAGTTCTAGTCATAAAACTTGATAAAATGGGTACCTTGTCAGTTTTATTTGATTAGAGATTGAAAAAGTGCTTTTAATAGGAAAAATGGCTTTTCACTCTTATATGGGATTTACTTCTATCATTATTATTATATCTTTACAGGTCAAATGATTCTTCTCTTTCTAGTGGCAAATGCTATCATTATTGGGTAGTCATTATACTATTTATGATAGCATGCAAGTATGTTTGAAATTGAAAACCTGTATGCAGGTCCCTGTGTATAGAGATTATAAATATTTATAAATAATTACTACAGAATAATTGTTCTGTAAGTGAGAATAGTATTAATATTCTGTATTCATTCCATGAGCTGCCGTATTTCCTGTATAATTTCATATGGTGTCCTAAATGCCAGATGGCAGATAAATTGTATTAAGGTACTGTAAAAGGCATAATAGTCTCCTGTGCTTTTCCATAGGTCCCCAGAGCCATTCACTGCACACTTCCTGGAGGGCAGTGATCCTGATTTCCTTGTAATGCCACAAGCTGGGGAACTTCTTCCAGCAGGCACTGTGGGAACCCATATAACAGTGGGATTCAAGCCAAGGATGTATGGCAAGAAGCATACAGCAACACTGGTAATCGAGGTGAGCCTTCCTGAATGCAAGCACAGAAAGAAATCCCATACCACAGAGCAGCACTGAAACACACAAATGCATGTTCTATGATTATTTTGCTGCTCTTCAAAATGAAAATTGACTCATGACTAGCTGGAAAAACAGATTGTATTTTAATTTCTTTGTCATCCCTTTGCATCAGCACCAGAGAGAGACCTATTACCTTAATACATTTGCCCCAACTCCATAGGCAACATGACTTTCACAGAGAATCAAAATAATCACGTGAAGAACTGGTAGAGAATATATAAATAATAGAATATGTGAGGCGAGGCCTAGGTTATTGATTTTAATTGTGTTATACCTCTTAGGATCAAAGGCACTAGAAGCTAGGTACTAAACTGTAGAAGATAGAATTTCAGAGCACAAAGGCAGGAATATCTCTTTTGAAGCAAGTTTCAAAATGAACAAAAATAATATGTAAACAAATAGCTTTTGTAAATCTGAAGGTCAGGAGCCATTTAAAGGCATTTATTCCTTCAGCATTAAAAACATTGATATTAATGGAGGAATTAATCTGTTGAAAACACACAGCAGCAAACACATTCTCTTTGCACTTAAATCTATTCACTGTATGCTTGCAATGTTCTCAGGCTATTATATTAGAAGAAAAACAGCAATATTGATTTAAGAAATAAGATGGTCAAAACAAAGTTCATAAAAAGATGCATGGGAAATCACTCTAGTGCTTTATCTGTGCAACAACAGTGAGTAAGAAATTCAAATCCTGACAAAACAAGAAGGTCCTTTAATCCCACCTACTTGCTTTCTTTTACTGTATTAGATGTTTGCTTAATTTAGTTTCTTTACATGAACAGCAATGATGCTTATCACTCTTCCATTTGAAAAAGAAGATAGCTGACTGCATATATTCTGTGCTCTTTTATATTTACAAAAGGCTGTATAACACAGCTACAGAGCTTAGAAACTTCTAATGTAGTTCTGGAACTGAACTGTTTTTAGGTGTGACATATATAAATGTACTAGCTATGCTTGTCCTTGGCTTAGTTTCTATCACTAACAAAGACTTTTAACCAGAAATCTGCCTGGAATGGCACAAACACAATGGTCAAAGACTGTTATTTCCTTTTAGGGATTTATCAGTACAAATGACCTTTGTCTGGTTGGATTTTTAACCTCCATCTACTCACACCTTGGGCTTTGGTTGCGATCTAAGCAGATGGTTCTTTACATCTCCACCTTCAGTACTGTGTGTGGGTGTAGGAAGTCAGTCACTCACACATATTACATACACAAAGCAGATCACATCTGGTTGTATCTATTCTTGTATGTTCAAAAATACACCAAGGACTCTTGATGCTCATAAGCACATTTTGGACCAATATAACTCCATAACAGTATGTTGGAGATTTTTCTAAGGTTCTTACTCTAATTGAAGTATTAAGTGGTTTCTGTAATGTTTTAAATGAGGCTTGTGTTCTCTTTGCTCTGATTGGTAGCCCTTTTATGTACTCCAGACTTCTCCCTTTCCTCTCCACACCAGCTTTAATTCCTGTAGTTCTAATTGGAGTCAGAGCATCTGTGGCTGTGTGTAAATCGGCTGCTGCACTCTCAGCATTGACCTGAAATAAGATTTGATGACGTGTTGAGAATACCTGATACTCATTTCTGCCTTTTGTGTTTGTAGAAATTCTTTTCATTAGTGACCTGAGGGAGACGGATTTAGTTAGATGGCAAAAGCAGTATTAAATCACTCTTAGTTGGGGAATTACAATGAAGGTGGTGAAATGCAATTAATGTTGGACCTAACACTGAAGAGCCCCTCTTGCATGTATCCTTTCTAGCCAGTGTACCGGCTGAGGCTTTGGGTTATTTAAAAAATGGTGAGGAAGCTTCTTTTCTTATACAGTGCCTCTTTTCTGATGCTGATGTAGTAAAGAACTACGGTACTCTTGATTTAAAATTTCTTTTGCATTTCTGAAGGTAAAGTAATAGTCCTAGTACTAATGTATTTTTATTATTAAATTCTTCTAATAGTGAGTAGCAGACTTGCAATTTTTGTATGCTTCAATGAACAGCAATAATTAAGCTCTAAAGTAGTAGAAATGACAGTGTAGTTTATGTTGATCATTACAATCGTGTTGTAAAGGAAAATGGGATGTTAGGATTATGGGGAAAGGTCCTACAGTCATCTTTTTCTCGTATGTTTTAAACATTAAACCCAAATATTGTACATGTGAATTTTTTTGTTTCATTACCCTGCTGAGAACCCAATGCTGAGAAGCTAATTAGCATTAAGATATATATTAGTTTGTCTCTACTTAGTGTGTACCTTTTACTAACTGAATGTATATATATATTGAAATAATGTTGCCTAGTTTATATTTTCTGCACACAAATCAGTTATTTCTTGGGATGTTTTGTGGATTCTTTAAGACTTTAATATTCATGAATACTTATAGTAGATTTTATTAATGGCAGGAAAACTTAATTACTTTGCTGAAGCAATTAAAGTTCTTTAACCATCATTAAAACAACTGTTCTCAGTCAACTATATATCAAAACAATTGAAGTTAGATAATTATTTAAATAGCTCTTAAGAATCTTAATTTTGCAAAAGTGACATACAAAATTACTATAAAAATTTATGTAGTTCAAATAATGAAGTAAAATAAAAAGACAGTAAGGAAAATAGTCATGCTCATTTCTTTGAAAAAGTTTGTAGCTTTGAAGGAGAACATCATAACCTAATCAACCTAGAGTAAGAAACAGTGATATGGTGCCCAAGGAGCATTTTTAAATAGGCATTGTTATATAATCAAACTTCCAAAGGTATAGTTGCCTTTATAAACAGTGCTGTTCTAACTGAAAAAAAAAATGTATTGCCCCTAAAGATAAATTAGTGAAGAAAGCACACTTATTAGATAAGTTATAAAGGGCTGTGAGGAAAGAAAGGTCTTCCTCAGCCACGGCATCATCTCAGAGCTGTCGTGTGTCAGTCAAACTGAAGAGAAAACCTACAGAGCTGAGGGATGGCAAGATGCAGCTGGGGCAGGGGGATGCTCTGCCAAGGCTTCCTGGGGTAGGAATCGTGGTCAGGCACAAGGTGGAGCAGCCAGGAGGCTGGCAAATTCTTGGAAAAGGGCATATTCCAGTTGGCTTGCAGTTAATTTGCTTTCACTGTGCTGAATTCAGCAAGAGACATGAGCAATTGCTTTGCAATTCATGTGTGAGACTTCAGAGGTATTCTAAAGCAGAAGGCACACACAATAAGTCTTAAATGATAAAATAAGTGTCAGAGTGAACCAGATTGCAGGTAACATTATCAAGCCCTCCAGAAGTTAGGCTGGTGCACCTTTATTACTGAATAATCACTAACTTAGCCTATGGAAGATAGCATATCAAAACCATTTGTCATGCTGTTCTGGAAATAAATGATGCAGTGTGCCAGCCACAGTACCCAGGTGTGCCTTCTCTAAACTTGTCTATGCAAGCTTGCATATCTCAACAGCAAACAGTACTATTACATATTCAGTAGCTTGGTGAAGATATGTTCTGCCTTGTTCCTGATAGATTTCCTAATTACCATGGTTTAGTGTTATTCTAAATTTTAGCTCTTAAAAAGAAGGAGCAAGGAAAAATATAAAAAAGTTATTATAATAATTGAAATAGTTTGACATTAAATAAGATATCACCTGTGTTGATGTTGACTTGAGTAAAAGCAGAGTGCAGAATCAATACTCAACATTTTTGATTCACAAGCATGAGGAAAAGTTACTTTGCTTATTGAGACTATAGTTCTAATAATCAAAAGATGATAACAATATGGGAATCATTGCTGTATGAGGGTATTCAGACCCTCAGTCGTCAGGACGCCGTCAGTCCTGGCCACAGACACAGTTATAACATCTAAGAAATGTTGTGAAAAACCTAATATTTGAACTGCAGAAATCAATTAAGTCAATTTTAATTATATCTGGAAATGTTCTCTAGGCTAAGAAAATTATTTATGCCATCTCCTTCATTAAAAACTGGTCAGAGCTTGGGTTGGCATTTTTCTGTATGTGGGAGGTGGCGAGTGACTGCCTTTGCATCATTTGTTTTTTCTTGGAGTTTTTTTCCCCTTCATCCCTTTGCTTATTAAACTATCCTTGTCTTGATCCATGAGTTTCCTTGCCTTTGCTCTTCCTTTACACAGTTCACATAAAGGTTTAGTTTCATTTAATTCTGTGTACACAGATCATCATCAGTCATATTTTTGCTTGTCACCCCTGAAGTATAAATGAAACCACAGGAAATATTTGATGCACTGCCTGTAATTTCATGTGTTTTAACTTCTTTGGAAATATTGCAAATTTTATTTGGATTTTTCTGAGTTAGCACTGTTTGGAAGCCAATTGGAATACAATATTCCTTGAAATTCCTGATCCCTGCTCCCAATATTTAACACTTTCCTAATACAGATGTCCTTGGCAATTAATTAGCCTGTAATTCAGTAGCATTTCTAGTTTACTGTGAATACACATGGGTGATCTGTGTTTTGCAAATTAATCCTATGAATCATGAGCTGTCAGTAAAAATGGGTTAGATACCAAAAAATTAGACTTATATAGAAATGATCTGGTGACCGTTACCATCATTTGCAATTACTTCATGAACATTACTCAGTCAAGTTGGTTAATGACTTACTTGAATAGCTTATGTCATTTAGTAAAAAGTGGCAGCATGTGGTTCATTTTTGGATTCTTAAAAACATTTTTCAGGAAGGTTTAGCTCTGCACATGGCCATTATTCCAACCAAGTGAGCGAAATTATTATTCTCTTCACACTTCGATTCAGGAATGTTGAGGTTTTGAAAAAGGAAAGTCTTTCATTTCAGGAAAAATTCCTCCCTCAGATTGTCAATGACATTCAGAATTTGGGCTGCTCTTTCTTCTTAAATTGCATGTGAAACAGGCCTAGATATACATCACAGGGAGACAGGGTTTCTTAAATACCTATGTTTATAGTAGATATGTCTTCTTAAGGGAGATTCTCTTTTGTAATTCTGTTCTAGTCCATAGTACAGATTGCAGCAGATTCAATAGCTTCATCTTTAGACTTTCTTACTACTAGAGATAACACTGGAATTGTTCCAAATTTGATACAAAAACTTCACTGCCTTAAAAATAGGAAGAAGAGTTCCTCTGATTTGGGAAATTTTGCCCAATTTTGAGACAAATAAATGCAGCTTGTAAGTCAAATATTCTATCATAATTATATGGTCATATATAGATGACCTTTGGAAGTCTCTCTCTCTTCTCCACCATTTCAGAAGAGTCTGAAACATGATTTGCCTTTTCAACATCTGACCTGGAAACCCAAAGGAGCATCTTTGAGGCATTTGCATGGATTTTGAACTTGGTAGACTTGCTCTTTCTGCAGTTTTCATATTGGTTAGAATAGTTGTTGAAGTTCAGCTGTACAGGCTTATCCTGAAGAGAATGCTTATGTCTTCAGCAGCATTGAAAACCTAATATTTTGCCCTTGGAAATTAAGTATTCTAGTAAAACAGACGTTTGTGGGTGTCTAAGATTTACTGAAAATTACTGAAGTTTAGGTTGTCATGAAAATTATTGAATTCTGAGTGGTTCTAATACTAAAAAAAGGAACTAACCCAAGTTACATTGACAATTACAGTAACTCTGCCATGTGCGTAACACTTGTTTCCCCTTTAGCAGAAAATGCTGAACTGAAACAACAGAATTTTGTTTTTTAGTTAATCAGTATATAAATGTACAATTTTTTCACAATGACTCTCTCCAACTGTCTTCGATGATGACATATGATTTACAATAGATGAACTACCATAATTCAAGATGATAAATTAGGGTAGACCTTTTGTTCTTATTGCTCTTGTTGTTTTTCCTTTTAACCTGATGGGTTCTATCTAAGGAGTTCATGTCATAACGCCCATATTTTCTCCATTGAACCCAGTGAGTTTCCATCAGGCAAATACCAATATCTGCCACAGACACAGTAACAGAATAAGTGCCGTTTTTCGCCAAGTCAAGCTGCAACCTTTCCTTTTTTTCACTGAATATACAATCTAGGATATTTTTATAGCATACAGGAAATTAACAAAAGGTTATTACTACCCAGAAGTCTGTATCAGTTGTTTGATGCTGACGATAAATGAAGTTGAGAGATGGTGTACTCACCGTTTTTGTTTAAATCCCATTTCAAAATATTACTGGCACTACAGACAGTAAAGTTACAATATCTGTGGATTTCATGAACAGCAATTATTTTTTTTCTAGTAACTTAATACTCAGTTTAAATTACTGACTGAAACACCTAACAGATCTTTTTTCTGACCTTGAAATAATCAATGGGACTTGCACACAGTGAATATAACCCCAAGGTTAAATTTTCTTTAAAGTAAATTGTTCATCTGGTGTACTAAAGAAATACAAACTATTTCATTTTGTACTGAAGTTAATAAAATAATTAGGTAACTTTGGAGGGTCAGTTAATTTTCTTAAATGACAGCTTTATCTTTGGATATAAGCAACGGATGTTGGTTCATGTCACACCTGCTTTTGCTGGATTTTATCTTTACAGTCAGTAGAGTTACTGGATCATTTCACAGTATTAAATATGGTTGAGAATAAACATGAGTTAATTTGCCTGTTTTACACAGAATAATATTCGATTTAAATTAGATTTTGATTTTAGCAGAATAGTAATAACATTTTTGAAAAATTATGCATGCATGGTGAAATATTTGCAAGATCTCATGCTTACTAATCTTATTGGAATAAGGTGAGTCATTCAGCAGACACTGTAAAATCAGTACTGCTGATTTTCAAGCAGAGGTTTCTTTAAAAATACACAGCAAAAAACCTCTTCTAATCATTCAATATCAGTACAGAAAGGTAGCAAAATTATATTCAGGTGCCAAAACTATAGTTAAAGCCAGTTGTCTAACAAGAAGGTCTTCAATTAGAGATCCATATGGTGATGGTGTTTAAGAGCTGTAAGTATATGCAGCATATCTATTACATAGTGTAAATGCTCTATAAGTACATAGCAGAGAACAGAGCCTGTGCCAAAGAGTTTACGGTTTAATGTTCTGAAACAACTTCTTGTTGAATATCTGCAATATAAATTCAAAACTGCTGGCAATGATATCCCTTAAATATACTTTAGCAATGAACAAGGTATTAGAGGAATGGGAAGAAGTATATGAAAGATAACAAAGATAAACATCATCAAGTCAAACTTTTTCAGTGGCAAGCATAAAACTGACATGTAACAAAACTCAATCAAGTCAAAGAGCCACTTTAACTTGCTTTTTTTTTTTCTCTTCTCTGTATTGTTATAATTATGGGATGACTAGAGAAAGTTAGAGGTGGAGAAGTTTGACTGCCCTATGGCTTTTGTACTGCTTTACCTAGACCATAATTAATTGCTAGAATGCAATAAATAATGAGACAAATATACACACTATGCTTTGGAGATGATTGGTAGCATTTATGCTACGTGAGATTTTGTCACAATTTATATTGGTATTGTGGCACCTCTTTATAGGCCAAATCTGCTTGGTGTACTGACATGCCCAGCTGCAAAGCAGAAGCAGAGTGCTCAAACTGGAACGAGCAGATGGGCCACAAAGCCATGTTGGAAGCTGGACTGTTAATGGAGGGAAAAACTCATGAGCTTTCAGGTGGACTGTGGCACTGATTTCCAGCTCAATTTGAGAGCGAACACAGCCTTCCTGACCTTTTGTTTCCTTGGAAGAAAAATGGCATTAGGTGTAATGCTTATATCTACAATTGATTGTTCTAAAGATTAAGCTGTTTTTAAACAGGAGATGAATTACATAAAGTACAACTCTTGTTGTAATGACAAAACCTTATGACTTTAAGCAGGAGAGAAAGGTGAACCTGCAAGCCATGTCTCTGTAGTTCAGCACACCAGGATAGCACCAACAGACCTGCTCTAGAACCACAAGCAGCACAGCTGTGTGATTGCAGTGCTGTGCCAAATGTGGAAAGGCAGACCTCAGGAATTTGGAAATAGCACTTATTTCATGTGACTTCACCACAGTGAGGCTGCAAAGTCTCCGGTATATTCTGTGTACTGTGTACAAGCAGTATGTTCTATGTTCTGTATAAAAAGCAAAATGTCAATTTCATCATTTAATAGACCTATACCATGCCATATTTTTCACTCAGTCTTCCTTACTGGTTTTATTTTGGAAGAAAAAAAGCCCCAAACATAAAACCTGGTATTCCTGGTGTGAGGGAATTGGTGGCAGTACCTTTCTAAAGTGGGTATGCAATGTTTTGTCATTCTTTTGCATAGTATAAAGCTGGACAAAATAAAACATCATTTGTGGGTTTGTAATACCTGTGGGATTTGTAATATTTCTGTTACTTGTTTGTGGTTTGTTTTTTTGAACAAAAAGTATAACAGGAAACCGTAAGCCAAGAATACACCTTTTCCTAGATGTAATGACAGGAAAATGCTAAAAAATTAGAATAAAGACCTTATTTCAAGAGTTAAAGTGATACATTTCAGAAGGAAAATGACTGAAAGATCTCCATAAGTTCTACATGAAGTTCTAGCAACCAAAATTCTGCTTCAGGACACAAATGAGGCATGGGAAGTAGACAGCAGTATAGCCTTAATATTCCTAGGAAAAAATAGCCCTTAAGTATGGATAGATGGGATGTGTAGCAAGAATAAGAACCACACACTCAGAAAGAATCAAGTATCCAAGATTTACAAGACGTGACATAGAAACATATGTTCCCTTCCTAGAGACCAGTTATAAACAGAGAGCAAATGAAGTGTCATTTTCAATTCACATAAATATGCTTCAAACTAGAGATTTCAACATGGAGCTGCAATTCTCTTGTGCATACTCAGAATCCTTTTCTCTCGTTCATTGTTTTAAGGCAAAAATTCTACCATTTGATAATAGCATTATTACCAATGACAGAGCTGCAATTAAATCCTACAGTATAAACCTGAGGCATTTATATTATAGTATGGAATAATTAAATACCTTTGGAAAACATGCAGAGCTCAATAAAAAAGAAATTTTAGATCAGCCAGGGAAGGTACATTTTTCATCTTTGTTATGATGAATAAAACTAAATGTGATTTCAGTTCTCTGTTCTAGAAGTGCAATTCTCATTCTGTGTTCTTCCAGTACATTACATGGAAAAGGATAAATATATTTTGAAATCAGTGCGACATCTTAAAACACTGACAAATTTTTGAGGTATTTGACTGCTGATTGTTTTTTATATCTCTGTTCATTATTTTCAGACACAGTCAATGCAGTGGACATACGAAATCAATGGACTGCCTCCACAGACTGTACCACCTACAACACCAGCCAAAGTAGTTACTACTGGCGGTTATGTGGGATCATCCACAGTTCGACAGCGCAATTTTTTACGTGAAAATCGGAAACTTACAACCACTGCAGTATCCTCACCAATCAAGGGGGCACCTTTGGTCCTGAGGGAAAACCAGAGAAAGTTATGATCTGTTAATTTTCTGGTGAGGGAACAAATAAATTTTGCAGATAAAAAGAGCATATGGTGTTTTTAAATTTTTTTAAGAGCAGATATGTTATGTATTGATTGTATGTTTTATATGGAAGACTCAGGGTGCCCGAGTCCTAGTAATATTCCTGTTTTTCTATAAGGGATTCTGGATGCTTATCTAGCAGTTTATTTATATCATGCAGATGTCAGCAAGTTTAAAGAAAAAACTTTGAGTAAAATAAAATATACCTGAAAATTGGGTAATTCAAACTAGCACTTTGCTTTCTAAGGGATATTAGTTTAATAAGACTTTAATAAGAAGTTTCAATGAACATCCTGTGTGATGTTGAGCATATTACATCTGTGCAAAACAAGCGAAAAAAACAAAGCCCTGATCTCTTCCCCAATGAAATCCTTACCAAAAGACTGCAGTATTTTGCTAAGGTGTAACATGATTACATGGCATATGTCCAGAGCTTGAATACCTTTCAGATTCTCTCTTTGGCAAATTTCATTTATTAGGACATCTTTGCTTTGTATAAAATAAGAATCCTGTTTTATTCATCCAGTAACACTTCAAAATCTTAGATAATTCTACATAGGATAGAGGTAAAATAAAACATCCTTCCTCAGTATCTTTGTGTTAAGTACATTTTACAGAATGCTTTAGAGTATTGAAATATAGAAACTATGAAAAGTCAGTGAGGAATGGAGACAGATTTTCTTTTTCTCTCTAGAATAAACAATCAGAGGTGCTATTTTTAAAGTTTCGCTTTCCATTCTTTCCATCCACGGGTGACTTTAGATGGGAATTTAGGCTCTCTTTGCTCTTGATGTAATGTGGAAAATTAGATCCACACAGATATATTTGCAAGATCACTGGATTGGTAACTCCTGCCTTCTTTCTTCATTGAGATAATTTCTCCTGATTTTACTAAAAGAAAGTAAATTGTATTTGTGCCTTTATTTTGATGGCAGAATGTACTTCAACAAAAAAAATGACTTGGCACAGATTAAGTGCTTTCTTGGCAAAGATACAGAATGAGCATCGTTGCTCAGGAATGGGGAACCTGAGAACAACCAATGTAGGTCAGTGCAAATGAGCACCAATAAAACCGTTTTACCGCAATGTGCTTGAGGATTTTGTTTATGGCACACATTTTTAGAGAAGCTATTACAGAAAGTGCTGGGAACACATAAAACAGCAACAGTGCTGTTTAATATCTGCTTTTAAATGTAGTGTGCCCCAATTTGTTCAGAAACCAGGTAATCTCAGGAATAGAATCAGCCTTACAAATTCAGTGCACAACACAGGAAGGACATTGTCAATAGTGGTATCTGGTGTATACCTAGAAGGCTTCAAGAAGCTATTGAAAAATTTATCTTAAATGCTACTGGGACCACAGATACAGCTAGATTTCATAGGAAGGCTCTAGCTGCATATATAAATGAAGCAAGTGTTTCTCTGACTGTAAGAAATCAGAATTTACGGATCAGCAACGGTTACACAACTAATGATTGGTGTTCAGGAAATATTTCAGTGACAACATTTCTTTATAAAAGCTTTGTTTTCCTTGTTTCACTCTTTTAAAGTTATGCTTTCCTATTTATTATGACACTTTTTTGCAAGGTGCTCAAAATTTTGTAACTCTGCAAGAGATGGATTAGCAGGTGGCCAAGAGGTGAATCACTTAAAAATTACATGGTGCTCACTCCAGAAATTTTATGCACAATTTGCTTGCCTGTACTTGCTGCTACATGTAGTAGATTTTCTAATTATGTCATACATTCAAACATTTAAAAAATCCATTGGCAAATATGCAATAGGATAATACCAGAGAAGTGTTTCCAAAGGAGCAATTTAATTATATTATCTGTTTTAAAAGGGATAGATGCATAATCTATGCTTTCGACAAAGTTATGTGGGTTTTTTTCAATGTGTACAAGGTTACTCCCGAGTTATGCAAGATACACCATTATCAGTTGAATTTGGACCTAATATTAAAAACTTATTCTATTTTTCTTATTTGAGTTTAAACAGAAATTAACATATTTCTTCTGATATTAAGAACATACTTGCAAAGGCGATTTGAATAAAGACCATTGTAGCTGTGTGGTTATAACATCCAGTGTTTTACGTATTATCTGCATGCATTTATGGATTACAGTGACCATATAAACTGACTATTAAAAATAAATTCATTTTTACTTCCTAGTATGATACTTGGCACTTCTGTCAGTGAGGTGACAGTGTTCTTTATAATGCAAGGACTAACTCCAAGTATATATCTTAAAAATCAGTTTTTAAGAAACAGCACTGGAAGATTTCCAGAATGATCATTTTTATTCATTACTTGCTCCTTCCTTTTTACAAGAATTACTGAGCCATTTTAAAAATATTAGAGTTTCAACTCATGGAAGGAGAGGACTGACATGGGAAAAGATTATAAAATGCGGCTTTTGTTATTTAAACTTAGTGAGGAGTCACTTCAAAGCTTTTGGACCCACCATTAAATCTGAGCTTCAGAACAGCTGGGCAAGCTGTTCACCATCACCCTGCACCTTAAAAATATAATCTGTAGAGGAATTTAACTACTGGAGATATAGCTAAACACAATTGCTGCAATTAGGGCTCAGGTCTCAAAAAAAAGCAATCCAAATGATTTTAGCTTCAAATTAATTCTAAATTATTATTCATTATCATAATCTTCTTACAAGGCAATGGGAGAGAATGAAGACAGCCTTGAGATTATGGCTTTTGAAGATGTCCTCACAATCATTTCTATGCCCTCATGCCACATCAGAATAGCCACTAGCAGAAACTGGAAGGAAAAAAAAATCCAAACCTTTGTTTCTCCGTGTTAGCTTACCCTTCAGGATCCTCTTCTTCTGAAAAGGGGCAAAGAAAGGAGTTTTCACATTATTCTGTGTAGGTGCAGCAGAATCTCAGGGAAATGGGGATATTGGTTATTACTGTAAATAATAGCTTTTATTTTCTAATTGCTAATATCAATTAACAATCTAAAATTACTTCTACTGATCCCACTTATATGTTTTGATTTATAGAAATATCAAATTCACAAAATAAATTTTTCAAAGTCACTATAATGCTTATGGCCAATGTCTTAATCAGTCTTATGTGCAACACGTGAATCAGCTGTGCATCTGCTTGTTACTCTCTTAGCAGAAATACAAGTTGTCTAACCAGTGTAGTCACCATGTGTTTATTTATATTTCTTCATCCCTTCTCTCTCGATGTCTCACTATAATGATTCATCTATCAGAGTAAATAAAACAAGAATTAAAACCTTATGGAGCAACATTATTGTGTAACACAGAATTTGTTACTTCAGGAATGAGGTCAACATTTATATTTATTATTAAAATACTTTGCAGCTTTTGCAACTGTTGAGCTCCTGGTTTTATGTGCCACGTCCAGTAGTGGGGACAATCTACTCCATGTTGTTGCAGGACTGTACAGTCAGAATAGTGGCTTCAAAACAGTGCAAAGCAATCAACCTTATAAGTGTTAGATGTTCAGCTGGACTTTATTTGGCACATTACCACACAGGAGAATGACATGAGGGTAACATGGAAATGTCATTAGGATGCCTGCCATCAGCAGCTCAGCTTGGAGTGAGTTTTACTGTCCCATAACTCAGATTTCAAGATTGCTTGTTCTACTCGCGTGCCTCACCATGGTATCAATGACACTTTAAGGCTATTTTATACCTGATCCCACTAGATATAAAAAAGTTTGTGAGTATCAAACTTGCCCTTCAAGAATAATAGGAGCCTAATATTAACTCCTGTGCCAGTGCAGTTTCTGTCTGAGTCAGGAGAACTGAGAGATAAGGGCTGCTTTAAGCACAGAAGGCAATCATGATCAGGTAAAGAGCTCACTGGGCCATGGGGCCCTAAATATATTCCCACTGCCAACTGCTGGGAAAGGTATTCTTTCAAGACATCTCTTTGGGACCAGTGCCAGGTTAGCAGAGGACAACGCTGAACCAACAGTGCTCTTACTTCAGTGAAATAACATGGCAGCAGCCAAATCCGAACATGCACTTTTTTCCTTTTGATAACAAACCCAAACTACTGGAAGAAATAGAAAGTTCTGAGTCACCCTGCACACAGCAAACATCAGGAGAAAAAAAATGCTCTATACTAATAAATATTCCTGGGAGGAAGGCTTAATTTTTAGAAAAAGAAAAAAAAATCCCTGGCTTTGCCTTACTATTTATTTGGTTGTGAGGCATTTCATAATTTTATTTCTCCCTGCAGTGACTGCTCATTCTGAAATAAATGACTGAACAGTGTTTTACTGCTGACACAGATCACAGTTTGTTGCTAATGGAATGTTAACTGCTTTTTAAGTAACTCTGAATAAAGCTACTGATCCATAGAAGATTCATCTAAAAAGGAATCCAATTCATCTACTAGCTTTTCTGCTTTCACTGTCATGAAACATTCTTCTGCAGCTTACTTTACTGCAGTTATTGTAATATTGGTAGTGTCAAATTTCGTATAGTAGGATATTTTACATTTTGAAACCATCGAATGATGACACTGTGGTGAGGCAGGACATTGATGCCAAGGTCACTGCACGGAAATCTGTCAAAAACACTGTTTGGTGGCTAGGGAAATAAAGAGAAGGACACGGGGGCAAAGACAATCTTTAAGAGTTTTTTTCTCCCTCATTATTCCAGGATTTACCTCTTTTCTGCAAAGTACCCAGTTTCTCATGGTAAAAAAAAAAAATTAAAAAAATCTGCCAGTGGAAAACGTGGCAAGCTCATCCCACCATATGAATACACAGCAGATGCCACCAAATCAGTCTGGCATAAGTCTTAAGTGACAAAATAAAATCAGATGTATCAAGAAGGGTAAGGCAACAAAGTAAAATCCTGCCACTTATTAAATGGCTAGTGTTGATGTTCATCATATGAGATCCAATTTACCAATCTGTACAAAAATCAAAGGCTCAGTTTTTCTGTTTCATTACAAGAGGTTTGCAGAGTGCCTTTGCTGTAGCCTATGGGCCTGGTATTGTGAATATGAGTTCGCTGCATCCTGACTCTGCATCTCCTCTAGTCCTGATGGTTTCCTGTAATACCAAGTGCTAAATGTATGTTGCAAATCAATGAAAACCTGCAACTGTCATTCTCAAAAAAGGCATAAGAAACAATTATTTCCATCCACAAACTTCTTTAAAAGAAGCATCTCAGAAGATGGGTTTTCATTTTGAAGAAACTAATCTGTGAAGAGAAAGATTCATGATAACAGGAATCTAATAAACAGAAATCAGGGAGAAGTGTGAAACTTCCACATTCTTTGATGAGTATAGGGTGCATTCTTCTGGTACTGTTTAGGTGTAAGTATCATATAATCATAGAATAGTTTGGACGGGAAAGGACCTTTAAAGGTCATCTAATCTAACCTCCCTGGAATGAGCCCACAGAGAACCCTCCCTTCATCTTCAACTAGATCAAGTTACTTAGACCCCCATCCAACCTGACCTTGAGAGATGGGGCATCTACCACCTCTCTGAGCAACCTGTTCTGGTGTTTTACCACCCTCATTGTAAAAAATTTCTTCCTTATATCTAATCTAGATCTACCCTCTTTTAGTTAAAACCATTATACCATGTCTTATCTCAAGAGGCCAAATTAAAAAGCGTCCCTGTCTTTCATGTAAGTGTTCCTCAGGTATTGAGAGGTTTCTGTAAGGTCTCTCTGAAGCCTTCAGATTTCCAAACTGAGCAACCCCAAATCTTCAGTCTTTCTTCAGATGAGAGGTGTTCCATTCTTCTTCCCCTTTTTTGTGGCCCTCCTCTAGAGTCCCTGCAACAGGTCTGTTTCTTCCCTGTACTGAGAACTCCAGAGCTGAATGCCATACTCCAGGTGGGGTCTCGTAAGAGCAAAGCAGAGGGGGATAATCACCTCCCTCGACCTGCTGGCAACACTGCTTTGGATGCAGCCCAGAAAGCCAATCATATCCTGGGCTGCAAGTGCCCATGGGTGGCACATGTGCAGCCCTTCATGCACAAGCACACCTTCTCAGCAGGGCTGCTCTCAATCTGTTCATCCCACAGCCTGCGTTGATCCCAGGGGCTGCCCCAATCCAAGTGCAGCACCTTGCCCTTGGTCTCGTTTAGCCTCATATGGTTCACACAGGCCCACTTCTCAAGCTTGTCCAGGCTCCTCTGGATGTCATCCCATCCCTCAAGCATGTCAACTGCACCACTTACTTTGGTGTCGTCTGCTGAGGGTGTGCTTGATCCCGCTGTCTGTGTCACTGATGAAGTTATTAAATAGTACTAGTCCAAATATGGGCAGTCTGCTGAGGGACACCACTAGTCACTGATCTGCATCTGAGAGATGGAGATTGAGCCATTGACCACTATGTTTGGATGTGACAATTGAGCCAATTCCTTATCCACCTAACAGACTATCCATCAAATCCATCTCTCTGCAATTTAGAGAAAAGGATGTTGTGGGCAACTGTGTCAAAGGCTTTGTAGAAGTCCAGACTGATAGACAACATCTACAACCCTTCCCTTGTCCACTGGTGTAGTCAAACTATCATAGAAGGCAAGAGTTGCCCTTGGTGAAGTTGTGCTGGCTGTCCTGAATCACCTCCATGTCCTCCCTGAGCCTTAACACAACTTCTAGGAGGCTCTGTGGTTATATTCCCAGGCACAGAGGTGAGGCTGACAGGTCAGTACTTCCCAGCGTCCTCCTTTCTACCCTTTTTAAAGATTGCTACAATTTTCCCTTTTTCTGGTCACTGAGGAACTCACCTGACTGCTACAACTATTCAACATATCATGGAGAGTGGCTCAGCAACTGTATCAGCCAATTCCCCTCTAAGTGTCATCACCAATACCTGAGATACAGCATTTAATGTATTTGGGGTTCCTATCAACAACCTGAAACAAGAAACCCAAAGATACAATGTCAACAATTTGTATTGCCAGCATACTAACTCCATTTAGGAATAGCTCTCTGTATATTATAGAGTTTACAAATATACATCTAATGTAAATTACTTTAATATAAGAATAAAATAGTGATTATTTTTATTCCTTGAGATGTAAAGTAAATATTATCATTTTTATGTGCATAATTCTGCCCTTGGAAAGTCAAGCTGAACGTGCAGGCAGTCAGGTGTGTGTTTCAAAATTCAGACCATACATGTGCATAGTGTGTTGAATACATGGCAAATATATGGACAACACTGACTCAGCAGTCTTGCACTGCTCCTGGCCTGCTACTGCATTCAAATGTAAAACTTACCACAAAAGCCCACCAACGCCAAATCAAACTAAAAAATCCAACCCAAAAACAAGGCTACTTTGCCTAGACCTGTGTCTTACTGTGCTCAGCTACCAGTTATTCATAATTATGAAGCAGTTCCTAGTGAATCTGAATCTATATTGCATAGAAGAGATATTGTGAAGGGGAGATAGAGAGAAGCAAGCTATAAAATTAGATCTTCATTGTAAAGGAACATTACTGTACAGAATTATTTTCTCAGGAAAGTTCTTTTCCTTTAGAGAGCAGCATCTATACACAGGGGCTGTGAGCCTTGTCATATCAGGGATTATTTTCTAGAAGACATGGTGTTGCTATACTGAAACATAAATCACCTGAAGAAACATTAGATTAGCTCATGAAAAAATATTATTAATTGGGGGTGTAATGTCTGTAAGAGCTGTTTGGTCATTTGGAGGTCTCAGAAGTCAAACTGCTCAAGTTCAGTGGCAGGAGGTGACTGGAATTATGATACACATCCATGCTCCTACCTTGGACCATAGAGGACAAAAGGCTGCACTGAAGCTGCTTTGAGATTTCCTCCCCCTCATTTCCCCTTGTGCTGTGATGCTTCAGCTGCCAAGATCAGTTGCAGTGTTTAAGCCAGAGCTGTGCTGCTGTAAATAAAGAGGGAACAGCTGGGTGATCTTGCCAATGGGGGCCCTGTGGCTTTAAATATAATCAATCTGTGGGCCGATATAATCCTTATCTTAACTTTCAGAGCAGGCTGCAAATTATCTCTGCACCTTTTCCCAGGTTTGTATTAAAAGGAATAAATTACAGAGAGGAAATCTGCATTTAGCTTACTTAGCTTGCTAATGATAGCTGATAGTGAATTGCAATGTTGCTCTTGGGAGATTTTACCTATCATGTAGCACATCTAGAATGATGGTTGGCTGCCGTTCCTATCACTTTCCAAAATGTAAAAAAATAAATAACTTGATTAATAACAGAGAAGATCAACGACTGAATAAGCTAGGTAGATCATCAGTGCCTGAATTAATGAATAAAAAGCAGCATGAAGAGGGAAAGTCTGAATGTAACAGGCTCACTAGAATCATTTGGGAAGAGAAAGCTTGTAAGTGAGGAGTTCCACCTTAAAGAAAGTAGGGCAAGTCTGCTGGCACAGGAAACTGGCAAGGTTGTGGGGGATTATTTAAACTAGAAACAGGAGGCAAAAACTCAGCAGGTGTTGAGGAACACTTGAGCCAGTCACAGACATCTGCTAGACCTGTCAACACTATGACAGTATCTCTGTCACAATGTAAGAAGAAAGAAAAACTATGGTAAAACTGGGGGAAGAAACAGTGCAGATCTCAGCAGTCCCAAAAAAAGCCAAAAAAATTGTCCAGCAATAAAAATAAATAAATACCAAATATAGTACAAATCTCTGACAAAAAGAAGCAAAATAAGAACCACATCACCAAGGAACTGTACCTTGAGAGGAGAACTGTTGTAATTCTGGCTATAAAGTGTAAAAGACAGAACAGTTCTCAACTGCAATGTAATGCTGTGGCAGTGGCACAGTTCCATAAAAATAGATTGAGAGACTGTTTGGAGTGGAGGAGGCCAGTGAGGAGAGTCAGTAAGTATGAGGGTGCAAGAACTGATGGCTCCCAAGAAAAAAAAACACATTAGTAGCATAACACTACCAGCCACTGGCTTAAAAGAAACAACACTGCAGTCATAATGCCAAAGAGACTAAATTAAAAGAAAAAATACCTTCCCCCCTTAAATCAAACACACCTATACTTGATAAATTCAGACTTAGGAAATATCTTTGATGAACAAAAGACAGGATGTTAAGAAAAAAATCAGTTGCCAACAAAATTCCAATGCATTTGGTTAATTCCAACAAGTATACGAGGTAATTAGAGCCTGTATCAGGACAAAGTTTAGCAAGGCCATATCTCAACACACTGTATAACTGTGTCTATGAAAATTAGTGCAAGAGCAGTGAAGACAATACTATTTTTAGCAGTGTGAAGGTAACAAAGAAATAACTGATGTTGAACTATTGGGCAGATAATGATCATCACTTAAATAAGTTAAAAATGAGAAAACTCCACTCTCCAATGTTCAATAAAACCTTGCCAAGTCCCAGAGCTTTCTCCTCAGATGCCAGTCACAGTTCTGACACAAATACCACCTTCCATCCCTCACTGTTCTTTATAAATGTCACATGCATCTAAATATTAGCATGTAAATACACTAACTCTGACATATTGCTTTGCTTCTTCTCCCAGGCAAAGACATTTCTTTTAGGAAGAAGAATGGGAGTGTACACAAGGAAATAGAAAGTTAACCAGTAGTTTTCAGTCTCACCTGAAGCGATGCAGGCATGGGTGGTGTGGTGGTGAGGCCACACAGCCACAGCTTTGGGCTGGATGAATATAGCAAGTGCTGATGAACTGGTGGCTGGATGATGAGGAGTTTAGCCTTGCCTGGGAAAAACTCAGGTTTATAACTTTGGAAAGCCAATAGCAGTTGAAATCCAAATGAAACAACTCCATAACATCTGGCATTGATTATGTGTGCTTCCAGTTAATTACTCTAGCAATTAATTAATGTGCCTAGTGGAAATGATTGTCAGCTGTGGGTGCCAGAGAGGTCAGCATGCCTAGAGTCGTCTTGTAGCATTTTCTGCTTGAGGGGGATGCAAATCACAGGTACAATTTAACACTAAAAGAAAGAAAAACCTAAGAACACTCTGGACTTTTTCAGAATTCAGTACGATTTAAAAAGATTAATTTCTCAGTGTCACATAAGAATAAATACCACCATATTTTCCTCATATAACCTAATAAATTTATAAAATTTCCTGAATATCAGGTAGAAAACTGCTGAAACCAAGACTATAGGGGCTCCATTTGCAACTGCTTGAATTTACTCCCACCAAATAATGGAATATTTATTAACATATTTATTCTCATTAGAAGGTCAAACAAGATGCTGAAGAAGTGTTTCAGCTTACTGGAAAAGTGATAATTACATTTGGTTTGTTGGAAAAACACCTTCAGTGGCACAGCATACTATGTTTTAAGAATGGCCCTGAGCTAGACCAACAAGTGATTTTTCCTTCTGTTAACAGCACTGGGTCACATGTAGGGCCATACTGATCAACTCTGCTGGTGAACTTTGTATGTTTCCAGGCATCTAAACTCCAATTATTCAGCTAGGAAACTAACCAGAAAAATGAAACTAACAAAAAAAAGAGGCCCAACTAGGTAGGCAAAACAGGTCTTTGCCCACTTTTCCTCTCCTGGAATCATTTTGTGGTGACAATTTCTCAACAATTTTCATTTTGAAAGGACAGTAATTTTTAATTAAGAAAGTAAAACCCAACTAGATGTTTAGAGAGGTTGAGGAACAAGGCAGAAGAGCACTAAAAACAAGGAGGCAGAAGAGGGTTGTGCATATGTGATTCTCTCATACAAAACCCCAATGAGGCAACACAAGCTGCAGTAATTTGCCTCAATGTACAAGCTGTACATTTTTTTTATTTTTTTTTTTCCCATCATGGCGTCGGCCCCTGCCCCCTGCAGCCTCTCTCCCCGCTACCTCTGTGTGGGGAGAGTCGGGCAGGGTGTTGGTGCTGCTGGGAGCAGTCCCTGAGCTGCTGAGCACTTGTTGCTCAGGGCCCAGGTGCCGGTACAGCTGGAGTGAGCTCAGCCGGC
>WEIV01023083.1:10169-20935 GCA_013390005.1 Calyptomena viridis
AACAATTTTGATTTACATGTTTACACAAATATGTCCTGCAAAGCATTAGTGCACTTTTAATCAAGAAAATGTATATCGCTAATCAGTCAGACAGAGCCGAATTGATCAAAATGGCACATTTTCTTTCATAAACAAAAGAGCTATATGCACAAATTTAATGCATGCAGCCCATGTTTATGATAAAGTTATCAATGAATTTCAGCTTTCCTGAGATGCAGAATCACAGCATGCATTAAATTTGTGCATATAGCTCTTTTGTTTATGAAAGAAAATGTGCCATTTTGATCAATTCGGCTCTGTCTGACTGATTAGCGATATACATTTTCTTGATTAAAAGTGCACTAATGCTTTGCAGGACATATTTGTGTAAACATGTAAATCAAAATTGTTTCTCTCTTTAGGCCAAATTTTGGAAATCCATATTGTAGTTTCTGAAACGCATCTGTCCCATTGCTCAATTTTGCTGGCACCAGAAAAGCATCTAAATACATTGAAATTAAAAGAAGAAAAACACCACAGGTGATGCAAGAAGAGCAGAATACTTTTAAAAAGTACTTTTTTTCAGAAAGCGCAAGAACGTTACTTGTAACAAAGTGTTTAATTAAACTGCTTCAGTGAGTGACTGTCAGCACTTAAGCAAGGGAATGCAACAGAGAATTGTGTGACAAAACAGATAAATCATCATCATTCCCCATGGTTCAAATAGGTAAAGCTATTCCCAAGTTATACTTGGGGATAAGGAACATTTGTATAAAACAGAGATGAGCTGAGTGGCAGTATAGTTAGCTGGGAAAAGATCAGGGCTTGATTCATGCAAGTTAAGAAAGTCAGCAGTGGGACATTTTCCCTAAAATGTGGCCAGATGCTGGAAAAGAGAATAATGGTTGAGAGGAGGATAGTTACCAACTTCTGCTACATGACAAGAGATGATTAGCTTAATTTGAAACAAAGGAAGTTTACATTAGGTGTTGAGAACAATTTTGTAAGTATTAAAGGCTAAAAATTAGTGGAATAGCTCTTTAGAATTTCATTAACTTTCCCTCACTGAAGACTGAAAGGGAGAACTTGGACAAAATACATATTTGTTATATATCATGCTGCTTCTTTGGACAATGGTGGACTAGATAATGACTCCCAAATTACTGTATCTGTGATGGTGTCTTAACTCTACATGTACCTGAATTTTCTTCCCACAGAGGACTCCAGTATAGCCTGGACGACAAGAGCATACATTGGGCAACACACACTTGCCTCCAAACAGACACTTCTGGTTGCACACAGCTAAAAGAAGAGATACGTGATTTTTTTCATGGAAACATCTTGGTAGAGGAAAAGTGGCTACTATTTCTACATACTTACTCTGTTTGCTTGTAGGAGCCAAGAACTTGCTAAGTATTTTCACGGGAAAACACCCATCAGAATAAGGAGACTTAAAGGTCATGTGAAACCAACGAAGTTCTTATGCCTATCCCATCCCCATTATGCTTTGATGCGGATTTAGCTTGGGAACATGCCAAGGGTGTAAATGAGACTGAGCAAAGAACATGACTAAGTTGATTTTTAATGCATCTTACTGTGTAAGCTATCGCAATGGCCTCTCAGGGCTGGTGCAGCAGTGCACAGTATGAGAGCAAGCCAACCCATACTGCCATGGTCCCAGACTGCCATCATATCCTGGAGGGGTTCAGAAAAGGCAGAGGAATCTCTTCTCTTTATCCTGCCTTTGACAGAGATTAGGATAAAATACAACCAAGAGATAGGACTCCTAGGCAATATGTGTGGCTGTACTGTGCAGTCTGAACTGTGCTGAAGCAAGAGATTTCAGGTCACACCATCCTTACGTGTTTGACACTGGATTCCTTCCCACTGCAGAGGACAATGACATGTACTTGGTCCAATACACTCCCCGCCATTCTTACATTCCTGAAGACAGATTGCTGTACAAACATCATCACAAAGTTTGGTTAAATCCCAAGTGATTATTTTGAATTATGATTCAGATTTCAGGATGCCCATGAGAGGCTGAGTCCTTTCCATACACAAGAGTCACATCATCTTCACTGAAATATCCATCTAAGATCAACAGGATATTAAAGAAGAGACACAGCTAGAAACAAAAAGCCCTACAGCCAAAGCACACATTGAGATGTTCTGTTGCATCACAGAGTGCTACAAAAACCTGAAATACTGCATTAAGTCAGCACTGATAAATAGCATTGTTTTTTCTAAATTTACCTTTTTAAAACCCACACCTTGGTAAGTGATCTTCTGTCTGTTATGCAACTGAACACATGATGAATTAACTCACAAACATTTGATCCAAAGTTATTTTCTATGACCTATTTTTCTGCATATTTGCCCTTGCTTATTAAACTATAATCTAACCTGCTATTATGTGCATTCATTAGCTGTCTATTTGATAATCAAACCTCTCTTCCACAGTGCTCTAGAATATCCCTGTCAATACTGGTAATATTTTTTTCAACAAAAAAACCCACTCCAATAATTACAGAAAGTAATATAGGGAAAACTGTTTGTCTTCCATGCCATTAGAGAGTTCATTGCCCACATCAACTTCTGAGCTTTGGGTAAATACTATGACAGACACTAACACTTTCATGCAGACACTGCTTCTATCCATGCTGACACATTTTCTTTATGCACCATCAATATCTTCATTAAGGTACAATGTGACCCACAGATGGGCTCCCACCACAGTCCTATTTCTACCTGTCCTAAAGAGCTTGTGCTCACTGCATCTTCTATTCCAATAACTTCCTATTGTTTTCACAGTTTTTCAATCTTTCACTGAACTTCTTTTTCTACTGTATCTGTTTTTATATCCTACAACACAAATTGAATTTCTTTCACTTTATTGACTCCACTCTTTGCAGAAATATGGATGTTTCTTATTTAGACAAGAATTAAGAAAGAAACAGATAGTATTTGCTGTACAAGAATTTAAAAGATTTTTTGGTCTCATGATTTAGCCTAACAGCATGGTATTAGCTCTCCATCCTGAATTTGCTGCTAAGTTACAGACCATTATTTTTTCAATGTGTGTATATTCTTAAATTCTTTGGCACTAACTTCCTATTACTTGTGTGGACAGTTATTTAAATCATATATTACTTTTAAGGTATGGTTCTCCTGTTAACTGCAAGGTACTTACGAGTGTTACATCTTTTTCCTCTCCATCCTGAAGGACAAGAGCAAATATTTGGGCCTACACATCTTCCTCCGTTCATACACGTTGGCTCACAGACACCTTGAAATCAAAAACATCTGCTGTTTAAGACATTTTACTGATTAACAGAATACTTTCTTGGTTATTTTTGGATCCTGGAAGGATTTTAACACTGGCTTACTTTTTTCACATCTTCCACCTGCGTATCCATCCGGACAAGTACAGACATTATTTCTCATGCAATGACCACCATTCTTACAAGGTGGGCTGCAGACAGCTAAAAGATAGAAACAGGAAGAAAAGGCTGTAGCTTGCATTTTCTTTGACTTTGTGATATATTTCTGTGAAACAAGACTGAAACAATAAGATTTTGACAGCTTGTATAGACATTCAACACCATCAGGCCAGTGTTGTAAAAATCATATTAATGCGGTTTGGTGCTGACTTCAATAGTAAAGACGAGTAACCAGACTACACATAATATACAGTGGAACTGGGTAAACATGGAACTGTTCAAATGTTGAGCAGAAGACAAGACAAATTTTGAGTCTCCCTTCTTGGACACTCATTAAATCAGCCATAAAATCTAAAAAACTAACGTAATATCTGTTATGTTGCACTGCTTGTTAAGTACATGACTTGATTATTAATTTTGTGTCTTAATGTTTTCTCACACAATTCCTCATAATGGCAGCTAAAGAGTGGTGGTTAGGAAAAAAAGTAAAATATTACCATTCTGACACTGGGCACCAAAGAATCCATGGGGACAGAGGCAAACATCTGGCTTAGTACAGGAGCCACCATTGAGACACACAGGATCACACATTGCTGCAGAAATAGGGTTAGGAAGAGTGGAAAGCATGACATCCAAATAAAGTCTATAAAATACGTGTTTCTGCTCCAGGAACTGGAATTAAACACCTGAGATACCTGCAGTTAACACCATTCCCATAGAATCTTCACCCAAATTAAAGGATCAGTGTAAGACTTTCAGGCAGTGCTGCTGGCAGCAGAACTAGCATGCAGAGAAGCGAGGGAGTGCTGGGCCTCTGCAGCAGTGATCAGCTGCCCATTGCTGCTTCCTGAACCACACAGTTCCATATTTCAAACTATGGGAGATCCCATGGACACTTTTCCAGGAACATGGAAGTTTCAGGAGTGTTACCTGTACTGCATGTAGGTCCATACCACCCAGGTTTACACTGGCAGATGTCTGGAGTGAGACATTGACCACCATTTTCACAGTGTCTGTTGCAAACCACTGCCATCCAGGAAGTTGGGCAAAAGCAAAAGAGAAGGTAAGGGGGGAGATGGGAGTAAGGGGAGGGAGAGACATATGTTACACATTAGGCTTGATTAATTTTTTCAGTTCTTTCCCAAATATTAATATTGGAAATAACATACATATCCACTAGCTGAAGAGGAATTGCTGAACAGATTAATCCAGCCTCAAATCAATAATAGCTAACACCAAACAACAAAGGTAAATAAAATGTCTTTCCATGCAATTATCTATGGTCTAGTTATATTCAGGGTTAAAAATCTAGAAAATTAAAAAAAAATTCTAAAACAAATGAGAAATGCAATACTAAGAGACAAGTGGATCATGTTACATGATGGATTTGATGGATTCATTTGCTAGCATTAGACAGAGCACATCAAAAATTTAAACCATAATTTGATTTTTGCTCCTGAAGAACAGAAGCAAATGTTCTGCATTTTTCCCTTATGCTCTTTTGCTTACTTGTATCACATCTTGGTCCCACAAAACCATATGGGCAGGTGCAGAGGTTTCTGGCCAAGCACGTGCCTCCATTTTGACAGGGTGGTTTACAATGTGCTGCAGATACAGAATTATGGTGTTCAAGAAATCACCTCCACAAAGATGGATTGGTTATGCTTTATAAAAAGGGAAATGTTAATAACTGACAGTGAGTAAAGAACTGGAAATAAAGCAAGGCAATATATACAATGCATTTTGACAAGGATAACAAGAAGAACTGCATTCCAGCTGTACACAGAGTCCCAAGAGTTGTGGTTATCCTAAAGGAAAGAAACATGACGCAATTTCCAGAGAGTATTTTCCACTCTTCAGGATTTATCTTAAAGGCAACTACATTCACTGGTGAAGTCCTCTACTTATTGCGAAAGCTAAATTTAGGAATATCCAATCACAAGGAACATTTATGGTGTATATCAAGAAAATTAGGATATATACCAACATCTTACTGAAGAGTTCTGTTAAACTAAAAGTAAAACGAACACATCCCTTTGGTGTCAGGATGAACAGTCATGGAAGTTGTTCACAGCTTCCTTTGGGTATTTATGTATTCAAAAGCAAAAAATACTCTATTTACCTTCCTCACAAGTGGAGCCACTATATCCTGGTAGACATTCACAGACATTTGGCTTAATGCACTTCCCATGGTTTTTGCAATCAGGTCTGCATAGAGCTGGGCAAAACAAATCAACATCACTCCTCAAATCATTAATTTGTGCAAATGAATTACTAAAAGCAAAATCAAACTGTCATACTCACCAGCCTGACAGTTATAACCAGCATAACCAGACTTGCATTTACAAATATTGGGTGCCACACACTCCATATTTTTGCCACATGTTTGTCTGCATCTTGCTGAAAGGCAAGGAAGAAAACAAAAAAGGAATAAGGAAAATGAAAGTGGCATTTCACACAACTGTGTCTTGCCTAACATAATGAATAAATCACGGAGAATCCATTATGTCTCTGCCCATAAATGGGGTGTCTAAGACCCATTAAAAGAATATTTTTAAGTGCATTCATACAACTAAAAGCCTGTAGCCTAAGCCAATATTAATAATGAAAATGAGAAAATTCAATACCCCATGCTCTTCACTGATTATACAGTAACAATGTACTTTCAAGTTATAAAGACATCTCAACATTCTTTTCTTCAAGGCATTTAAGTGCAGTTATTTGTAATACCTTTACAAGTGAAGCCATCTCCGTAATAACCATAAGGACAACGACCGCACTTGATGTTTCCATCCTGACTTGGCTCACAAGGTACGCCAGGAAAACAGGGTAAATCAGTACAGGTTATTGCTTTAGGAATCACTATTTCACCCAAGTTTTCAGGAAGCTTTTTTGGTGGGACAGTGACTTCGACAAGGGCAAAAGGTAAATTACTTGTTTTATGCTTGGCTAATAGATTCAGAACTCTTTGAGCACTGCCACCTTTGTATGCTTTGTTTGGCAAAAAAAGCCCTTTGCTTTTATTTTCTCTGCTGCTAGAAGTCTTGCTGCTAGTTTCGAAATAGTTGTAGGCCTCAGCTTGTGCCCTTGTTTTCTTCTCAGGTGATACGACATGGCTCCCTGAAGATGCAGTCATCACAGCATGTACTGAAGAGCTTGTTTCCATGTCAGCAAGGTGACTACTGATGGTGCTGAGAGTGTGAGCAATGTCTCCAGTAACAGGTTGTACAGAATCACTTCTCTGAGAATCAAGTGACTTGCAGGCAGTGATTGTTTTTACTGTGGAGGCTGATGGTGTGTTGCTACTGACCATTTCTGTAGAAATAAATTTCTTGGGGATATCTGTAGAACTGGGAATATAGCTTGAGATGCTTAAAACCTTCTCAAAGGATGATTGCTGAAAACCTACAGTATGTTAGAAAAAAAGGGGTGAAAAAGTATGTGACCATTATCAGACTTTTCCTTCCTTCTAAGGGTGGAGAATGTTTCCTGAACAGAAAAACATACAGCCCATTCAGTCTGTGTTTCAAGATGTCTCTCCTTGTGCTACATCAGAATGTAAGCATGCAGTAGAATCTAAATGGCAGAATTAGAGAATACCAAGGTATTCTGGTTACATCCTTTCCCACCCTCACCATGGCCTTTTTTTGGCTGGAAGAGAAGGAAAAATCACCATAGAAATAGAAATCACCAGGAGAAATCACCAAGAATTTAAACAAAAGATACTGAAAGATTTACCCACACCAGATGAATAAACAGTTCTACTGTCAGAGGAGATTACCAGCTCCATATACTTGTTCCAGCTAGATAACTGAAAGAATTTAAACAAAAGATACTGCATGTGGTTCATCAGTGTGTCTAAGTTTTAGTAATAAGCTCAGAGTCTAGAAGTAGAGATTTAATCACAAGTATGTAGATGTTTTACCTACTGATGCACTATGGAAAATATTCTAGGGGAATAATCCACCACAATGTAGCAAAACATTTTGGTCTTCAAACTTTTTAATCAACTTTCTTAAAGTTTCTGCGTAGTTTTTGTAAGTGGGATGTGTTTTATAAACAACAGAGACTGTCTTCCACTGCTGAAAGAAAAGAATGCAAAGTGAATGAAAAGTTCTTCATATTCTGCCCAGGCAAAGTTAGAAGTTCAGTGGAAAGCAGTAAAGCACTGTAATCCCAGACTGGTAGAATGACATACGTGGGCTTTTAGCATTATGGGGCAGAGGAAGAATGAAACCCTAACCCACTTATAGCAGTCCTAGAAAATGGTCCACAAGAGGCTAGACTTTACTGAATCCTACTAGAGTGCTGTCTTCCACTGCTGAAAAACCATTCGCAGCTAATGAAGAGCATTGGCAGTGAAGTGAAAGATTGTCTTCCTTCTCCCCCAACACCTCTTCAGAGATAAAGGGGAAAGACACATAAGAATTTCCTGCAAAGAAAGCCTCAGCAGGCACAGACCTGCAAATGCCAGCAACAGCATTTACAGAGTTTTAGAATAAAAACATTCACCTGCCATATCCTTCACCTTTCCTTTGAGCTAAAACAGGAAAATGGCATTCAACATAATGCCATAAACTTTTGCTTATCTCATATAACAGATGTTCCTATCCCCATGTTACCTATTTTATGTCAGTGGTTAGTCACTGAAACAAAGGGTATGATACCTAAGAGTATCATACATCACACTGTTAACAAAATGACTTGACTGACCCATGGGATTTGTTGATATTGACATTTCAGTCTTATTTTTCAGATCAGAATACAACCCTAGTAATTAAATAAATTGTGCCAAACTGAAAAATTAAACTAAATAACATAAAACTGACTGCAACCTTTATTTGACAACTATATTCTTATCAGTATGTGAATCAGAAATTCCATTTTCTTCATGAAAAAATCACCTTTATTCCTTCCAATTTCTCCTGTGGAATCCTTCCTTTCGACATCAGTGTCTTCAAAGATTTCTAAAAAACAGATGTGAAAGCACATTAGTAGTGCACAGAAGTAGCTACATCTGCTTCAAATTCAAATACATAGTTTTTAATAGAGTATTTTAAAAATACAATTTATTCAGTAATTGCACCGTAAGTAAAGGTTTGGGAACCTTAAGTGGCAAATGCCTGGATTTGGGTAGATTGATTAACAGAGAACTATCTAGTAGAAAAATATTTTGTCAACAATTTCTCATGAAAATAATGAAGAAACCCTCTCCCAAAATTTCATTGTATTCTACTTTGATATAAAAGAGTTGAGGTGTTTTGTATCTGGTTTTTTTTTGTTACTTGAAAAAGTTTTATACAGCTATGGAACCCAGTGCAGTCAGATGATGCCATCACCAGAGACACAATCCTGCTTTGCTGACTACTTAAAAGAGTTTTAGGTTACTTTTAGAATCATGAAGCACAATGAAAGATGTTTTATGTGAATGACAATAACACCATTCTTCTGAAAAACAAATAATTTTACCATAACATGACTTCCCATCTCCTTGTAGATTATTTGGGCATGGACCACAATAGTAAGAACCAAAAGTATTGAAGCAAAACACTCCAGGGAAGCAAGGACTGGATGTACATTCATCTACATCCTCTTGACAATGTTCACCTGCATTGAAATACAGATTTATTTTTTCTATAATATCGTGTCCCTGGACTTTGATGGCATGTTTATAAAAGTACAATGTATGCAAGGGCTAGAATAGAAAAAAAGGGCATCTACTAAATGCAACAATGCATTTCAGTACACCTAATAAGAACAGTGGACTAGGTTTGCTATTCACATTTTTTCCATCTTATATCAAGTATCTTCCTTATTGCAGAATATGGAGAAGATGAGCTGTGGGAACTATGTGTTTATCTGCAGAAGGAATCACACTGTAACCAAACTCATTACATCTATGTTTATCCACATTGCTGAGTTTATCTGTGTGGAGAAAACAATAGAAATTTGCTTTCATAATAAACTAAAATAGAAAACCACTGTATTCATGCAAGAAAAATCTTGAAGTATACCACATATCTCTATCACAAGACCATAAAAATTCTTCATAATCTAACAGTAAGATATCTACAGTCAAAATTTAAAAAACCCACATCATTGTAGACTTAAAATTAGAAACTCCTGTTTACCAGTAAATGTGATGAATGTTGTAAATAAAGTTGCAATTTACCTTGAAGTTCAGGTGGACATTCACAGTAATAGCTGTTTATTCCATCCACACATCTGCCAATACCACACTGGTTAAGTTTACAGTCATCAGTATTCACTTGACAGAGATCACCTTCAAATCCAGCCACACACACACAAAGATATCTTCCACTTCCAGGTGGGAAATTAATGTTTGTCACACATGAGCCATTATTTAGGCAGTCACATGATTTTACACTGACCTACAAGACATGCCCAATAAGACAGTTTTCTATTTTTTTTAATGAACTAGCAATGCATTCTGTAATCAGATATATTAAATGTCTTACTAGTAGGTGTCTTTTTACTGTAATATTCATTACCTCTATTTCTACCTTAGTCGTTGCATTGCAGTCATCTGTCAAAGAAAACGTTAATTTATGGAGATTCGTTGACACAGCTTTCCACAAAAGGAGACCTGATGGGGAAAGACTGGCACCTTCTGGACCAGAATCCAATGTGAAAACAATAGCAGAGCCCTCTGGATCTGAAGCCAAAAACTGATATACAAAATCTTCTCCACAAAAAGTCTGTAGCATACCCTGAGAAGTTTCAAGCACTGGAGGCTGGTTGTCTGTAACAAAGGAGATATATTCATCTTTTAAGTAAAAGTTTCAATGTAGTTATAAAAATTAAAATGATCATACCTTTCTATTAAGGAAGTCACATGTAATTATTTCTCTTAAATTCTAATGTCATTTGTATGGGACAGGAGAACCACTTGATATTTTCATTGTAACTGTAGCAACATAACCAAGAAATTACTGCTGTTAAGCAAGAGCTTGTAATGCACTGCATCTATACATAACAAAAAAAATCTGAATTTATTGAATTTAACCACTGTATTTTAACTATATGACTATAACATGGAAATCCCTTGATTCCCTGACTGCTGGATGAGTTTCATTCATTCCTTTCATTCGGGTTTCATTTCTTTGGAATAGGAATAGATACCTTGGCTTTCAGTACAAGTATGAACTAAGACAAGTTTCACCAAGACAGGCACCAGCAGTTCCATCCAGACATGACCCTTTCCAATCAAGGCAGAGTCTTGCCAGCACATTCACCCATGAAAACACCAATGGACTGCTTGTATTGGTGATGTTAGGGACTTGGGTTGATATAGCAGGCTAATATTAAAGCTCCAAATTGTTG
>WEIV01023085.1:6721-21721 GCA_013390005.1 Calyptomena viridis
TTTTAACCAGCCATATTGTGCTACAGCTTATTGTTCTGTTGCAGGGATAATGTATTAATGTTTATTGAGTTCTTTATAAATATATATGTGTTAGATATAGCCATAGTTTCCTTTGTGATCCTCTGTTTTATTAAGCTAGAAATTTATAAAGATGTGAATTTTAAAACTACTTGTCATTAGGTAGCATGTTGCAGTTTGGGAAATATTTTTTGTTTTGTTTTTAAGCTTAATGTTTTTTACTGTCCTTTCTGTATTTTCCCATGAGATTAAGGTCGTATTTTTTTATGCATGTTGAAAAATATTCACTTATCAGTATGGGTGCAACTGTAAACAAGTGATAAAGTGACAACATTTACAACAGCAAAACTGACAGCATTTGCTTTAATTTTCTGCCATTTTTGTAATTATATCAATCAAGACCAAAACTAAAATGATATTTTAGCATGCTGTAAGAAATGAGGAATTCAGATCTTAAAAGACCATTACAATTAGCTTTGAAACATTCACCATTTTAACATAATTGTTTCATATAGCTTATACGTCTTCATTTACAGGCAAATATTCTGTTGATCTTTTATAAACAAAGTAGCACCCATCTGCTTCTTGAGACACTCCTGGCGCCTATTCATTGCAAAAATAATACATGTCCTAATGACTTCCACATATTTTGAAATCTCCCTTTTGAAATTGGTCTTGGCAGATTATTTGCAGGTACTTGAGTTGCATCTGTTTGCAATTTTGCAAATGCGGAAGACTTTAATGTTGAGCACTGCAAGAGGGCTATTTTAATCCTCAGATAACATAGGCTGTCATCAAAAGCCACATTTATCTTTTCGAAGGTGGGGCAAATGTTTAATGTTAAAAGACAGTAAAAGGTCAAGGTCAAGGCTGAGGTCTGAATATTTTCCTTTCATAAAATTGTCTCTTTTGTCATTTACTTCTTGCATTTTTTTCATTTAAGTTTCAGCTTAGCTTCCCATTGCCAAGAGGATGTTTTGCTGATAAAAATGAAAGATCAGGAAGAGAGTAAATCTGAAATAATTGTGAACTTCGGTCTGTTGTACTTATTATTACCATGTGGTTAGCAGCTGACCAACTTAAGCCGTTTTTATTTACACTACAAAACTGAGCAGCATTGTCTTAGGAAAGTACAACTTTTATTTAATCATTAGACTATGTTAAAATGGAGTTCAGGGTCTCCCTTCATCTCACAGAAGCAAGGAGGTAAGGTTGAAATGACATCCTTAATGTACCTCATTGGGCCTTGTTATTGCAGCACATATGGTACACTATGAAGGATTACCAATTGTTAGAGGACCCCTGCAAGAGTTGGGCACGGTGGGGGTGAGTTAAGGATGATATTTCAGCTTTAATTCCTCTCTTGTTTTCCTTATTACCTTTTGACTATTAACATTTCTTCATTTATTTATTTTTGAGACTAAATTTTG
Source organism: Calyptomena viridis (assembly GCA_013390005.1). Lineage (NCBI taxonomy): Eukaryota > Metazoa > Chordata > Aves > Passeriformes > Eurylaimidae > Calyptomena > Calyptomena viridis. The sequence goes on from WEIV01023085.1 coordinate 8,170, forward strand.
TCTCTGGAACATTAAAATGTCTCTTCCTGTGTGAAAAGTGTCAGTGTTTTAATACAGAAGGAATTGGAGACCAAAAGCTTTTAGAAATGCTTATTTCAAGGCGGCCACTTTCTGTTCATGTTGCTGTGCAGTGAGAATAGCTGGAGACCCGAAAATGTGCCAAGGTTTTAAACACCATGAGGTGTAGTATGAAGCAGGACTGAGCGAATGTTCTGTGCAGTACATGTTATTTTCATGTTTCTTGATTAGCTCTGTGGTTAGAAGAGGAGCATGTGCTTACCTGTGAACTTTCACTCAAGTGCCTTAAAGTTTGCTGCACTTAAAAATTTCAGCAAAATGGCTGTAAAGCAGTTGCTTAAGAAGGTTTCCTACCCAGTAGCAGCCACCTCTAAGGTAGAACAATTAAGCTATTTTTACAGCTTGTTGCAGAACAGGACAGGAATAAATACATCAACCAGATAAAATTGCTGTGAGAGCTGAGGTGGTGGGATGGTAGTATTTAAGATAGCATTTGACCAGGGGTTACAACTTCAAAAGTGTCTCAGGGAACTACATGCCTGTGGCTTACATCTTCTGAAGTGTGTGGCCTTTTGCATTTTGAGGTGCTTGATCTCCATTTTAGTGGGATTTAGGTGCCTGAATAAGGGTCAAGGGCTTGCATGCCTTTGGGCTTCTGGCCCTGTGTTCAGTTTTCAAAAGGACATTATGCATATCTCTTAAAATGTTTCCCGGGGTGGTAAATTTAATATAATCAAAGCATTATGCACTACTGTCATTTGTTTACTAGAGCCAACCAGCATTCTGCTTTTCAGACTTAAATGAAAATGCAGTGTATAGATCAGCCTGGTTTCTCTCTATTATCTTGGCACACTGATTCGGTGCTGTCTTGTAGGATGTAGTGCCACCTCCTCTATCAGCATGCTGCCTCCTCATTATCATTTAATTATTTATTGTTTCTATTGCAGAACACTTGGGCCTACTCAGGGAACAGCTGTCTGTGCTGGGGTGGAGCTGAGTATTTGGGGAATGAGTAAGTAGAAGTAGTTGCAGTAGCAGTCAGGATGGAGAAGTTGAAGAGTCTTTGCTGTTTAGAAAGAAGAGATTGTTTCTTAATGTAGGATACAGGAAAAGGCAGCAGGTTTGGGAGTTATTTGAAATCTTTGAGACAGAGAGTAAGGAGTCACACTGAAGGTTTTAAGGAAATGGCATTGCTGATGAACGGTGACAAAATAGGGAATGGCAGGACATTGAAAGGCAAGACATGTAGTCCAATTTTATCCATTCAAGTTCAAAGTGGCAGTAACGTAATTAGAAGAGGTGGTCTCAGGTGGAGGCAGATGTAGAGGGTAGATATGGGTGTTGGTGCCATAAACTTGGAAGATATATGAGCAAAAAGACATCACCTATCGAGAGAGCAGTGAAGGAGAGAAGAGTAAATTGTAGGTGTGCAGGACTCCACAGAAAATTAAAGATGGTAGAAGAGTGTTGTAGCAAATAAGATAAGAAACAATTAGCGACAAGAATGGTAAAACTACAGATTCCAGAGCAATTAAATGGCTGCTCTCCTGCTGGGGCACTGACATGGTTACATTTGTTAGATCTGATGGGACAGCAGCACAAAGTGGTTATCTAGTTGGGAGAAATTGTCTTATTATTGTTCATATCCTCTGAAAAATGTATTTAGCGGTTACTGCAGCCCATTTTCAAATGCTAACTTGGCCATTATCTTCACTTTTTATGGCTCAAAATATGAGTCCACATTATGGATTTGTGTTTTGAAAACCAGCAACCTACAACTAAATTTTTATGTGCTTCCATACTCCAGTGTGTGCTGATAGCCATATTATATGATTTTTTTTTTTATTTCCAAGTTATCTTATCCTTATCTTACTTATAATCTTTTATCTAATCAATTACTTCTTGTTTTCTCAGCTAAAAGAAACTCTATAATGGGGATATACAAAGGAAGCTAACGGAATGGTCCACCTGCTTTCTTGTACATTGGCAGTGGGATGACAAAGAAGTTACTGGTCTCTATTCAGTGCTCTTTAACCGAGTTTGTGCTGACTGCTCTCTGCTCAGCCACTCCTGTGGGCAGGAAAATACTACTTATCAGACACACTTTTTTTGTGAGGAGTCAGAATAGGGTGATGCTTTCCTGGTAACTTCTGGGGCCATGTGGATGCACAGTAGAGCTGGGGTCACTGTAATGATCTTTACTTCCTTTTGCTCATGTATGAACTGAATATACTGAATCATTCTGCTTGAGAAACAAGTCCTGTTCTCTTGCTGCTTTCTAGTTTTTATTGTCTTTAGAGGCATATTGATGTTCACCTGCTCAGATATCTTTGCAGCTACTAATGAAAAAATACCTACATTAACAACATAGACACAAGTGCACCTTGGGATGAATGTATTATTTATAAAGACTTACCATCACACCCCTCATAGTTACATTTTATGCTGCTTGTGGGTGTACTCCTGTGTCTTGTTGGCAATGCAATTAGTTGCACTGTGGGAGATTCCCAGGTTCAAAGCCAGGCATGTAAAATCTATTTCACCCCTTTTTAATATGTGGGTCTTTTTGTAAATGAAAAGGAAAAAAAACAAAACAAAACAAAAAAAACCAAAATCGTGGCACCCCTTCACAAACAAAGCAGAATAACACCATTTGTGAAAATCCTTACAAAGTCAGATCCAGCCTCTACTGCTGCTTTTTATATGTTACAGCTCAGCATAGTTGTACTAGACCAGTACTGCTCTGCAGGTGGAAGTGTGAGGGCCATTGAACACTTTAAGTTTTTCCAGTGGATCACAATTAGAGAAACATCTGTGCTAAATAACTTTGTGCAGATGCACTGTGAAAATTCAGTGTTCAATAGCCCTCAACATTTCTAATTTCTTACTTGTGGTGGTGTAGTTTAGAAGTTGCACATTGGGTTGCAGTATAAAGCATATTGGAAACATTTGTGAAGGGCCTTTTCAGAATGCTTATGCTGCAGTGAAAGTGCTCCCAAGCGCTTTTGTTTCTTTATTTAGACTTATTCCGTTTAAAAATGGACAAAATGCATGTTAGGGATGCTGTTGATGTAATGCTGCATGAGAGTGGAGAGGTCTGAGATACTGGCTTGAAAAAAACCCCCTAAAATAAAAATTTTTTGGCAATTAGTAAACTAGGGACAGGAGGAAAACTTGGAAAAGCAGGGTTTAAAAACAATTGAATGCTACAGTGAGATCATACAATTTGAAAAAGTTGAACATATATGTTTCCTTAGGAAACATACTCCCTTCCTTTCGTTCTCTTTCATCTAGGTGCTCTCTGTATTACAACAGCAGGAATAAACTAAGATCTTGAGGCATACAGGAGAAATTCTGTGAATACTTTCAACTGTTCCAGGCTTAGCTTCCATAAAACAACTAAAAGAGGTAGATGCAGGTAGTGTTTTGTTGCTTCTTTTTAAAGGGCTGATTTAATCTTTAACATGATCCACGAAAATGCTTAAACAGACCTTGATTTCAGATTCAATGGTGTCTGCAATATAGAAATGATGTGCTGGAATCTTTGTCTATGAGACACCCACTGGAGGACTTCTAATACTTTTCTCCTTCATCAGTATATCTATGAAATTGTCTGGACTGTAGTTCACTATATATTTCAAATTTAAGCCTGGTCTGTTGGGATAGGTAGCAAAGGGACAAGTCATATGCTACAAGTAGTGTGATATTTATCCTCTGTTCCTCATAGGCTCAGTTTATCCTGTATCAGGGCAGTCAGCCCAGATCAGCTAAAGCCATTCCACTTCATTTCTCAATGTCTGATTTTGCTTCCATTGAAGTTAATGGCAAAACTCCCACTGTCTTCAAGTGCAGAGGGATCAGATATTCAGAGAGGTTGGCTACACTTTTAGTGCTTTCATCTACTTGGAAGTCAAATTTCGCACTTAACTTCTTTTGAGCTCTTGAAAAACTTAAACTTTACTTAAAACTTTACTTAAAACTTAAACTGTTTCTGTAGCCTGATGGTATACATTTCTGTGATTTTACTGGTTAGGCAGATTCTGTTATTGCTATTTTATGTTTTGGTTCATAGAATGATTTTAATGAGAGAACAGGAATTTGTTTCCCTGTGATCAGATTTTGTTCCTATACTTTAAATCAATGCAACTTTTCCAAGGGTTTAGGCCCTTGTTAACAAAGGTCATAATATGACTGGCCATACAAAATTATTTGTGTTAATGAAATACTTGGCTGCACTTATGGTCCATTCAGAAACAAGTATGAGTCTGATAGAGACAAATATGTTTTTCAGTGTGGATTTACATACATTTATGGATTAGAATCAGGCATTCCTCCTTTTATAGTCAGTGTAGATTTAACTAGGTTAAAAGGTTTTCCTGAATATTCATCCAGGCATTTCTTTTGAAATAAGCTTCTGGTTTAAGTTTTGCACAAATGAAAAAGTACATAAAAACTGGAGGAGGAGAAGAGAACCAAATTGAAAAGAAATGAAAAACTAAGTCTATTTAAGTTTTAGGGCTTACAAACTCCCAAATTTCAGAGCTTTGTGAAATTAAAAGGTTAGCTATGAATAACCACAATCAAATCTTTTCTTTTGTCCATATTTAATTCAAATGAGATTGCTCCATATTGACTTCTAATGCTAAAAGGCCACCCATCATGGAATCCCTGCAGCCAATGAAGCAAGCAAGTGAATGCTTTCTTAAATGATGCTAATCAGTCCAGAGAGGCCTGCCCTCTATCCCCATCAGTATTCTGTAATTCAGATGTGCTGATAACCTGAAATTGAATGTGTCAGTATGCAGACATGTGAAGAAAAAAGGAAACTAAAAGGCAAGAGGCAGCTATAGAGACAATGCCTGTTTGATTTTTTTTTTCTTTCAAGGGAAGAATAAAAGGAATAGTTAGTAGTTGTTCTCCAGTGCTTACTGAGTGCTATACAAGAATATACAGAAAATTCATAAATAGGCTATACAATTGCCAAACTGAAAAACTGAGAGAAAATTAAAAAAATAATTAACCACATCCTCAACCCTAGACCACAAAATAAGATACATTTTAGAAAGACACTACCAACAGGTTAGCGTTTCTGTGTGCCTAGAAAGGTTCCAGTCTGAATACTTTAAAAAGAGGGGTCTTTTACCCTTGCAGTATCTGGCAGAAGTCAGTTGCTGCATCTTTTCTGCATCTTGATTTTTCCCAAAATTTAGATTTCAGCTGTTTTATGTCACATCTGGTTTAAATTTTGAACAGACACTTTCATGTCAAATGCAGATTTTCTTCCAAAACATGACATATGTTTGCTGTTGTATTAGACTGTGTTGTATCAAAAAATAGATCTATTTAATTTTTTTTAGCTTCCTTCAAGATAAAAATTATTTAACTTTCTGAAATTATTTTTTCAGAAACTTTGTATTTCCTTCTGTTGTGCATTTGTAAGTAGAAGGCATGCATCTGAAGGCAGAATTGGGTACTTTGTTCTTAAAACATTCTGCTCCTTCTCATAGTGTACATTGAAGACGTTGCTTAAATTTGGATTTGACCCTCTGGACTTTTGCTCAAGTTCCCCCTTATATTTTACCTGCTCTAAAAGAAGCATTGTAATTGTTATTATACAAAAAGATAATTTATAATGTCTATGCCGTATACGTTTTTTACTATGTTAGCAATAGAAGAATTTTTCTTCACTGACAGCATCTGTCACGAATTTATCAGAGAGAGGAATTATACTAGTGGTAGTGCACAGTTGAAAACTGGGGCACTGAAAGAAGATGTGTTTACAGTTTCCTTATGAGTTGCTGTCTGCGATGCTGTTGAAAGCCATTTAGGTTTTTTAGTCAGGGGGTCACACAGGTAAGTGTCAGCATCTCCATTAATAATGGGAAAATAGGGGCATTTGGAACTGGGATGGCTTGTCCAGGTTTAGTGAGTAGGTCTGCTGGCAGAGCTGGGAGGTGTGAGCATGGTCTCTTGAACACAGCACTCTCTACCAGTTCATGCTGTCAGCCCTTGGTGCTCTTCCCAAGCACTCTGTCCTCAGAGGTGTCAGCCTCAGGTGTCAGGTGTGTGTCAGCAGCTGTGCCTGTCCTGGAGGGATGCTCGGTGGCCATGGGCTCACCTGGCTTGTATGTGGGTATGGGTTATTGTGGTGGCCGTGAATCAAAACTTAACACTGAGGAAACTGACTGAAAAAATAACAGTTCCTACCTTGAACATGTATTTGCCATTCTCTCTGCAGTTACAGGGCACCTGCAGAACTTGCTGTAGGCACAGTTATTTGAGGTTACTATGGAACGTTAATCTTCTCTGTTGGAAAAAATATTTCTTTTCCAATTCTGCTTAAAGATTAGTATACTTTTCAGGCCTGATGGAAAGTATTTTAAAAGTTTTGGTAACTAGTTTCAGCCTCCAGAGGACTCTAGTGTGCCCTTTCATGTTCCTTAGTGCCCCCTCCCCACGGTCTTGCTGGCTTGCAGTTTTTGAGCTGAAGTGAAGTTTTTGAGCTACAGTCTTTCATGGCTGACCAGCTCCGCTCACTAAACTGAGAGCTGTTAACAGGGCACCAGATTCCTCACAGTTGGTGGACAGGTTCATGTTGACTTGCATGTGTATGGCCTAACGCTCCCACCATTAGCCTGATTTTCAGTGTGCTGAGAACTGCAGCTTCTGTTAATCAGTGGGATCTAAGTGTAATTAGCATTTACGAAGAGACCCCTTGGATGTCCTGCTGCCATGGCTTTCCAAGTCTGTTGATGGAATGGAAAGAGACCAAGACCCCCAAACCATGTTCTCCAGTCCCCTGCCTGTCACCAGGAGATTAGAGGCTAGCCTGAACAGGATGGAAATGACAACCTGAATTTTAATTATTTATTTGTGCACTTTTTTATATCTTCTCATTGCTTGGATATTTCATCTTATCTAAAAAATATTTATTTGAAATTGTCAGTGATCAAAGGCTGGGAAACAAAACTGAGCTGGATGTGATTTTGTGTGTTTTTGTTTTTTTTTTTTCTTTTGGAGGAAATTGGAGTGTCAGGATAATTCTAGTGTATGCAAACTTTACAAGATGAAGCCGATACAAACGTTACATCCTTAGGCTTCATAGTAGAAGATTAAAACTAACATACATATATATGATCAATTTTAACTACCATGAGAATTCAAAGATAACTGGTATATCTTGTTTTTAATTCAAATGAAGTGATTTTTACTTGATCATTTCATATATACGCACATACGCATGCACTCCCTCACAAGCACACGTCTGTGTACTGAATTGATAAAGAAAGAACTCTGGTTAAATAATCCACTTTTGTCTGACAACGGAATCAGTTATAGAGGTGCAAATATGCAGAAAGCTATTTGGAAATGCATCCTCGTAGTTGTCAGGTTTTATTATGCAGGAAGGTGTCATGTTTGTTACGAAGCTGAGTGCAGATGGCAGAGTGGAAGAAATGGATCACTAATTTTAACAATGATTAATGAACAGAGATAGAAAATGAATTACATTGGACTATCGGAGGCAAGAAATATTTTTGAGAAAATTTTGACTCATCTGCTGTGCTGTTCTCTGTAAATTATTTTCTGAAATTCTATATGTTGTCAACAGTTGACTGCATTTTCCATTACTGTCTATTTCTGTTCTTAAGTACTTTTGTGTTATTAGAGATACATAATTTCAAAATACCAATACCTTCCTGATGACTTAGAGAAAATATATGTAACAGTACAACTGTTCCAAAGGCTGTGGCCACAAATGTTCTGTTCTATAATACTTTCTAATTCTTTGCCATTTTATCTCTGCGTTAGAAATACTTAGTGTAATTTTATCCTTTCATTAATAAAAGGAGGCGGTTGTGGTGAGGAGTCGTTCTGTGTTCTTTATAAAAGTAAAGAAAAATGTAGACGGAAAGTTAACAATAAAATGCAGCCAAGTGGGTTAACATGGTTTTAAGCTTACAGTGCTGATTCCACCATTTGTGATTTCACAGTCTAACTGGGAAAAACATACACACAGCTGCTTTTTAAATTGCTACCACCCACGTGCTCCCCTCCTATAAACTCTGCTGGCGCATATGTGCTCCCTGCACTTACCACGCGCTCAGTGGCCAGTCTCACACATCCTGGGCTGCAGGGGAAAAACGGAAGTTGCCACTAAGTTATAATTTGTTGTTTATCCTTGTTTTACAACCTGCTGAGATGTGCAGCCTCCCCAGCTAACCAGAGCTTCTTGCCGTTCAGATTTGAGGCCTGTGTGTGGCTCGCCCATCCTCAAAGGAGGATTAGTTCTGCTTGGGAAGAGCTGTGTCCTCACCCCCACTTCCCTCCAGTATTAAAATATACATTAAATAGAAGAGAAATGCAGTGACTGAAACAGAGTTAAACGTTTCCATTGTCAATTATATAGAGGTTTGGAAGCTGAGGTAAAACAGGGTCAAAGGCTGGCCAGGTCTTTGGCGGTGCCATGAGGTGCTTGCAGGAAGAAGGGGTCTGATGGGTGAGATGCAGTGCCTGATGTCAGTGTTGCATCAGCTTTCAGGCTGCCCTGGAGGCATGCAGGTGAACTGTGATAGAAGTGAGAGGAACACAGGGTATTCAGGAAAAGAGTGCCTTGGTGTTTTTGGAAAGCTCTCTGGCATGTGTATGTGGAATCATAGAATGATTTCATATTCCAAATCCCTTTTGATGGCATTGTGCTGAATCTCCTTTCTGTTCTCCAGTGCTTGACAGTCACCTGTGATCCAGACATGGGCATTGGGAAGTAGATGGTGATGGTTTTACTGTGTCTCTAGAGTGTTTGTAGTGTTATTTCGGTGATCATCATGCTGGTAAGGTTTGGCAATTCACTGGATGATGGTTACTTGCATTGCTACTACCTGATACTACACATGAACCAAAGCTTAGACCTCTGTAACAGGTTTTGTTCCAGGCAGAAAAGTGCCCCTCTTTGCATTGGATCTGAATTTGGCCTGTCACTTCTCATTAACCATGTGTGGTAGGTGACTATACTTCAGTCCATTGCTGAGACCTCCTCCTGTTTGATGCTTTATGTTAACATGGTCGTCTGTACTTTCTGCTGTTTAAGGACCTGATCCTTTTACTTGTGTGAAGAGCTCATTCAAGAAATCTCATTGATTTCAAGGAGACTGTTTCTGTGTGAAAGAAGTACTTGGCAGGATTTAGTCTTAGCCAAGCAACTTTATTGCTAGTGTCCTCTTCTCTAGATGCAAAATAATATTCTAAATATTGCTTGCTGTTGTGTAAAAGAAAACAATAATTCTTGGGCTAGGTGTAAAATTATTCAATGAATTTGTACACTTTCCACATAAATGATCTCTTTTCTGCAGCATCAGCCTCTGGTAGGAGACATATCTTCCCAAAGACACATGGGGCTCGTGAGCAAACAATTCCATGTCCATTGCCTCTTTTACAGGTGTCAGGCTCAATCCTGCTGCTGCTAAGTTGTGGCAGGTGTGATTTTTAACCTTAGAAGCTGTGGGAGAAGTATGGTTTGAGAACTTCAGACTCAGGTTTCTGGGAGCTTTAGTCATAAATACAGGTATATAAGATACTCATGAATGATTAACTCTCTCTAAATTGTGCTTACACTTGCAGAAATACTTGAAAAATGCACTGCTCTTCAAAATACATCAGGGGATATTTCCCTATAGAATTGTTGGTCTTGGAATTCATAAAGTTACCTGGAGTGATTTGAACTTCTGTCTTTGGTTTGTACCTGTGCCCAAGACTTGTGATTTCTTCCATATTATGTTTCAAGATGTGCCCTAATCTTGATAGAAAATGTTAGAGAAAATTTTAAATTACTTTATGAATGACTTTAACTCTAGTATTTTGCATGTAATTATGGTTCTGATGGGAACATACTTTAGAAAAACAACTACTGGAACAATGCAAGTCCTGCTCAGGTTACATAGCATATGCTAAACACTGAGAAAACATACCCTGTGCTTTAGTGAACAAGGTAGGGGAATGCTCCTGGGAGCCAATTTAGAATGTGACTTAAGGCATGAGTGGCTTTTTGTCTCTGTTTCTTTTGGCAAACTGGTAAAACAGCAATGGTGGCTGGAAAGTTCTGGTAAACCCCTGAGGTTGCTGTGTGTGTACAGATACCAGGCTGTACTTAGACCTTGGTGAGGATGGGCAGGTGTTAGCTTTGGACTTTGCCTTCATTTGGGGAAATTCTTTTGCTTTCATATGCTTTTCTTCCCTTTGTCCTTGCATGGCAGAGCTGCATGTGGGATGCAGAACTTGGACAGAGAAATAATGAGGCTTTGGCAAACTGCTGTTATCAGTACAGTAATACTATTTTCCACCTTGGTAATAAACAGTTAAAATGTCTTTTTCTGTGTGTATGTAGAATCAATATATATGCAGTGAAGTGACTGTGATCAATGTGCTGATTTAGGTTTTCAAAATTTCCTGTTTGATACTATAGTTCTACTTGAATATGTTGCTATATATATAAAGGCATGGTTTTGTACTTACTGAGACATGTTATTTAACAGAATGTTGATAACATTGCAGACATGAGGGTATGGGTGTGAATAAAAATCCCCTGTGGTCCTTCTTAGACCTCAAGTGGCTCATCTTAATTTCTTATGGCATCTTATTAGTTGAAGCTAATGCAAGTAACCTTAACTAAATTTTGCTTCACTTCATATAAAAAGCAGGAAGCACATTGAAAAAAGCATGTTTTCAAAGCATAAGCTCTGTTGGTGTGACAGCTTATGTGCATAAACAATTGCAAAATGTTTGTGGGCCCAACACCTTGGTTATCATCCTTATCTTTGCTTAACTTGAAATACTGGGGAAAGAAGAGTTGGGTCTGTGTTGACATTGACATTTTCCACTTGAGTGCTTTTGTCCTTATGTTCTTCTAGGAATGTACAATGCTGTATATTTTAGAATATTTAATAGATTTATGTAATAGATACATGCAAACAAAGGCATATGTGTATATATATTTGAAATATAAAATATTAATACTAACATGAGCTATACCATGATCTAGAGGATATCCAGGAGGCCTGTCATACTTCTGTTACTTCAGGTAAATAACTGATTGACCTTTGTGGTGTGCTGATACTTCACTAATCAGAACCTGAAATCTGTATAACAACACTTCATTTACTTGATAGACAAAAGAACAATTGCACTTGAAGTAATGTGATTTCTAAATAGACACTGCCTGTCAAAAATAAATGCATTAGAAGTAAAATGTAGCTCAAGGAGACAATTAGCAAACAGAGGTGACACTGTAAACAGGTGCACCCATTATTCCCAAAGCTTGTGGCAATATATTCACATCTTTTAGACTGATGGAAGATCATGTGACAGTTTGGTGAATTATCTATCTGTATCATCTGACTGATGAAGCCTGCTGCAGTTGCAGATCATTTAAAAATGCATCTCACAAATTACATGGTAGCTGGGAAAAAATGCAGGTTTTTCTGAACAATGCTTTTCTAAAGCTATGTGCTGGAATACCTAATTTTTCTTTGAAAGGATGTAGACCATTTCATTATGCTATGTATACAGTCAGTTAAGGTTGTGCAAATTCATTACAATGTTTGTTAATCTATAAAACATTTTCTATTCCAGTTTTAGTGACATTGAATATTTTTTTATGTGCTATTTCTGAAACATTTTTTCCTATGAGCTGAAAGGGAATAACACATTTTTATATAGACTTCTTAAATCGCTACTTATCAAGGAAGATTTGAGATGAGAACATTTGACCTACATCTTTTTGTGGGTTATTGGATTTTTTTTCTACATAGAAAATGTAAAACAAACAAGAAGAATCTATAAACAAACTCCCTCTTTCTTTCTCTACTAGACTGTGATGAGAGCAGTATCACTTATGAAATGTCCTCTTATGTGATGTGGTGAAAACTGCCTAAGATGGTGTTTTGTAATTTGATGCTCTAACAAGATAGTTAGGAATGAAAAATGCATTTTCCCAAGCTATCATTTCATAAGTTTTTTTTATATTTTATTTTCTTTAAAACTGTGAATTGATAATAGTTTAGTAGAAGTAGAATTGAGTTGTGTATCAGTGGATGTTCCTGATGACAATTAGGCTCCATCACCTTAATAACACTCCCACACTCTAACACTCCCTTAACACCTGACCATATTATTGTATTCTTTTTTTTTCTAATTGCCAAAAACTTCAATTATGGTTATAACAAGGCACTCCCATGGAATTAGATACACATCAAAACTGCTTTGTGTCATTTGGACACGTCTGTTCTCAAAAGAGCTGCTTTCTGAGATGCCCTGGGATTGGAATTGGAGATTTTGATTTTCCACTTTCTGTTCCTTACCAAAATCCTGCAGGTAACACCCATCTGTAAGTGAGAATAAGTAAAGAAAACTTTAAATCTTTTCAGCAATTAAGAGGCAGTGGGCTTGGCCCTGGAAACACTTTAACTTTTTCTGTTAATGGCACACAAAAGTCATACAAGTGCTGAGGCAAACTGAATGAAATATTCCTGCAGATCTTAGAAAGACTCTGAAAAATCTAAGATTGCTCATTTTAGGGGTTTTCACATCACTCTTTTCTACTAGGTGGCTGAAGAACTGTCCTGCTGAGTGTTTTTTTGGGGGCTGGGTTACTCCTGTATGCTTGTTCTACTCTTAGTGTAGAAGTTAGCAAAAAGGTGCTGTTTTACCTGTTTGTAAGTGGGTTTCAGATGCCAGTCTTCTTGTACCAATTCTTTTATTGGGAGTGGCATAATGTTGTCTTGAGGGCTTTGGGGAGGTTGCTGTTTTGGGAGGGGGCTGCTCTCAGTAGCCCCTCTCAGGATTGACCAAAAGATCTTGTCCTGCACATTAGGGAAGGAGTAAGGGGAGGGATGAAGGACAGGTGAGAGGCCTGCACTGCCCTTCTGCTGGCACTGCTGCCCAAACACAGCTGTCATATTCCTTTGTAACATCTGGACAGCAGCAGGAAATAATTGTGGCCTTCACCAGTGTCGATATGCCAATGTTTATTGTGGATCTGTGAGGGGCATACGTTTGCTTTTTTTGGTTGTGTTTAATTTGTAGCTTTTTGCTGGTTGTTCCTCTGTCATCTTTGGTCTATTTGCAACCTGAGCATGTAGATAAAGATCACTTCAGAGGAGTTTTTTCTGCTTAAACCCAAGTAAATTTGGATTATGGTTGGTATTAGCTCTCTGATAAAATGCTTATGAGTTGGAATATGTCAATTTTGACTACTTTTATTCAGGAATGGATGGATTTGGATTGAATTTCATCAAATGTGGTAAGGGGCAAGGACCTGTGCTCTCCAAGGGGCTGTTTAGGGCATGTCTGAAGCTCTCATCTACCTTTCTGGCATGGCTTTGAATAGAGGCATTTTTTTTCTGGCCAGTGGATACTGATTTGTATTACTGAAGAGGAATAGCTCCAAGGTGTGATGGGCAGTGGCTGGGGCTGAGGGTTGTGAGCAGGTACCTTTGGGTGAGGTGTGAGACCTGCAGTCCAGGACCTTGGCTCAGCTGAGCTC
>WEIV01023085.1:26721-49221 GCA_013390005.1 Calyptomena viridis
TTACTGTGTTCTGTCTGTCATCAGAATTTATAAAGCATCTTAGTGAAAGCCCCTTGAGAATCAGTCCTAGAATTTTGCAAGTCATGAGCGTGTATGTAAAATCTGAAATTTTTTTTAAACACAAGTAGCCTTGTAATAGCATAGCAAAAATGTAGTCTACAATTCCAGTGTAGGATTATAAGAACCTGTTTAGTGAGATAACATCTTTTAGAAACCTACCAGTTTATTATCCTTTTTGTTTCTATTTCTTGGCTTTACTTGCAGCTCATTCAACTTAAGAAACACTAGAAAGGTATACCTTGAGGTTTGAAGACATCAACAACAGCCCAAATTCCAGACAAACAAGCTGTAATTGTTTTTAGATACGGTGCAACTGAAAATGTTGGATGGGACCTATTGGTCTGCAGCAGTCCAGGAATTTGCTTTTCCTATGTGTCCAAATATTGTAACTGAAATTCACTTATTTAAATTCTAAAATGGTATGAACTTTTACAAATGGAACCTGAATCTTACCTAAATATGAGTCCATATTTGGGAAGACCAAACCTGATGACAGGGATTTTTTAACCACTTACAAAAGGTTTTTTTGTTCTTTCTAGTCAACATTGTAGATGCTTGGCTTGACTTGCCCATTGGTTTGCTTCTTGTGTAGCTGGGTTTACCCACAGGAAATGGGGCGCCAGGCCAGAGTAATGCCTTGTGCCTGTTCACCACCATTCAGCTCGATACAGAAAAGTGTCTAATGAGAAGATAAGCTTTGCCTTTTGGGGCATAAACCCAGGGACAATTGGCATGTAAAAGACAACTAGGTGTGAGGAGAGGGCAAAGCCCAAATGTCTTCCTACGTGTGAAGAACAGTGGGGATGGCAAACCAGATGTCTACTGCAGAACTGTTGGCAGTTTGCTGTGGAAATGTGAGTTATAAAGGAGGGGTTTGAAGCTTTAACTGGGGTAATTCTTCTATGTCAGAACGGTTCTATGGCAGAATCATAATTTGGAAAACACTTTGAAGCCTGTGACAAAGAGTAGTTCAATTTGTAATCAAGGAGGGAGGGAGTGGAATTTGGGAAGTGTTGTGGTAAACCTTCACTACAAAATGTACCGTGTGTTTGGTGTGGTGGAGAAAACAAAGGAGTGAAAAAGGAGGGAGCATGGAAAAGTGGGATGCTGCAGTAGCATTTTGTATTGGCTGTTATCAGGACAAGTGGAGACTGGAGAGATCTTAAAGGATACATGAAAAGTGTTGTATTGGTATTGCACTAATGGAGGGTAGTGCTGCTTAGTAGTGAACTCCTGTTTTCAGAATTTTTTAATATTGTTTTCATCATCAGTAGGAGCCGAAAACTTGTTTGCCCTTCAAGCCAACAAATAGCATTTTGCAGCAGTGTGGTCCTGTGGGTGCTGATGATCTGAACCAAATGCAGTAAAATGGCCAAGCTCTTAATTATTTCCCACAGAAATGAAGGATGCAATTTGGTACAGGCTGACTACCACAGCCTGGCACTGGAGCTCTGCAGAGAAGTCAGTGCTTCTCTGGCAAGTCAGTGTTGGTAAGGTAAAGCCCTAAGGCTGTGGTGCTTGAACTGGGATTTCAGAGTCTGCTGTATGAAAGAATTTGGTTGATGTAGATGTACAAAGTGTATTATTTGGAAGTGACCTTTAATTTCATTTGTTAGACATGCATAGGAATAAACATAGTTAGAATTCTCAGTCTTAAATTCTTCAGATTATAGCTTCAGCAGAGTGAACTTTATTTTGCTCTAAAAACGCCCTTTGTTTTTGTTTCTATTTTGCTTACTAATGTAATGGCCTTAAATTCACTACTGACAAATATCTTGGAAGTATTCTGGCTTGGCTTTTACTGCTGGCTCTTATCTCTTTTAAGTAGGGTTTATTAGATGAGATCATCTACAAAGGACTTATTTCTGTTATAAAATGGAATTAAAAAAAAGTAAAAATACAATTAGTAGCTGTTCTCTTTTTACTCAGTCTGAAAGATTAGAATATCAATGTCAAAGAGAATAACTGGGTTTCTGGAGTATGCCATGCAACTTTTGTTTTATCCTGTTTTGTCCTCTTTTGCTGTACTGTCTAGGGGAAAGGATCAGAAGAATTTCATTCTGTTCCTCATCATTATCTTGAGAAGAGGTTTTCCTTCAAAACAATCCAGAACTGAAAGAAGTTTTCAGTTCTTAATATGAAATGACCACCAAACATGTACATTATGAAGGCTTGGAAAATAGAAGGTGCTAATCCCATTAAAATTATAATTCTTAATGCTCTCTGCTCTCCTGTAGATTGTCTGCTTGAGGTGGTATTATAATATTTTAACATAAATGTTTGATTCACACACTGAGTTTTGACATATTAAATTTCTCACAGGTTTTATTTTTACAGTTGTGACCTTCAGTACCTATCCTGTGTCTTTTAAGAATTTCCCATCCAGGGAGCAGATTCGTTGGCTTAAGAATAACTGGTAAGAATACTTACTTACATTTGTTCTCATAACATTATCTTCTATTTATGGATCTGAGTATAGGTTTGTTTTTTCATATTAAAAATATATATAAAAATGGGATACCTAAAGTGAATTTTTAAAATCTGTTCTCACATGTTTTTTTTACACCTTCAAAAGTACAATGTTTATGTCTTGCAAAACTTTTTATTTTAGTTCTTTCAGGGTACAGTGAGCTACAAATAAATTTTTTCAAGAGAAAAATCTGCTTGGTAAAATCACGAGCATTCATCTTTATGCAGTTGATATGTAATAATTGTGTTGGGGATGAATCATCATTTATTACTTTATCATCAGACTGCTGATTTAAAAAAAACCCATGACACTCCTGATTAAATTCATTTTATCACTTTTTGGGTTTTTTTCTCTGTAAGTTCAATAGAACATCTCATGCATATTATTAAGAACCATATTCTGTCGTATATTAGCATGAGAAGAACACCCATGAAAATCAGTGGGTGGAGGGGTGTACTACATTGTATATGTGATTTTCCTCTGAGCTATTCCAGTGCAGTAGAAGAAAAGCTCCTGTAAAGTCTGAGAAATCAGATTGGTGTGGAAATAAGTGTGAAATCAGAATTGGGTTATTTGGCCCTCAGTTTGAAATAAAAGTCTAGCTTCCTAGGAAATAACCAATAATTAATTCCACATTCTACATGCATTAATTGATTCTTAAATCAAAATTTCTGATAGCTTCTGCTCCCAAATCAAATTCTTATGTTACTTCTTTATTGTAATTGTTACACTGGCTTGTCCATTCAGTTTTATATGTTGTGAATCAGTAGAAATTGTGTGATTCAAAGGAGTAGTGCTGATTTATAGCTGATGTGAGAGGATATCCAGGCATATTAAAGCTTCAGTAATGCAAATGCATAAGCAGGTATTGAATTACTGATGCTAATGGAATTACTCACGTGAGTAAAGTTAAGTATAGACGTAAGTGTTTTCAGGATTGATGTCCACACTTATGAATTTATATCATTTAAGAATATGGCTCACAGATTTTAAAACTTACTAATTGAATGTGAGCTACCGGATTTTATTCTGGACAATTGACTTGGAAAGAATTACAGTGACTTGATTCTAGAATAATTCCATCAACTTCAAAGAAGATATGTGGATTTTTTAATGCTGTAAATAAGGATGTAGTTTGACCAATTCACTTCACTGATCCCTACTAATATCAGGAAATACTTGCCAGAGTAAAGGAGGAGCACAGAACCGGACAATTAGTAATACAAATGGTTTCAATCAAATGGTTAAATAGCTCAGCAAAGACGTGGTTCATTTTGTAATAGCATTTGGAATCCAAATAAAACCATCTGAGAGATGTGCTGTTTGTTGTGATGTTAATGCAGAAAACAGAAAACTCTCAACACATCTTGAATTTCAGGGAGCTGTTATATTCAAATAAAAAGAAAAAAAAGAAAAATTTCCAAACCCACAAACTTAAAATACGCATGCAGAAGCTCCTACTTGATTCTAATTAACAAAGCTTACCTTTCCCTTGACCACAGAGGTCATCACGTAAACTATTTAAATTGATAGGAATATTATGCACCACGAAATTAATTTTACATTGTATACAGTTTTTATTGTGACTTTATCTTGTTTCAAAAGTGCTTACTTTCTGATTTTGTGGATATTACTGACTGGATTACTTTTATTTTGGTTTTTACACAACAGTTATATTAGAAATTTGCTGTTTTATTCTTACCTTCTTAGTAAAAATCCTTTTATCACACAATGGGTAATTTATATCCATTACCAGCCCTTTCAATCCTTTTCAGTGGTGCTGTCAGTGCCTTTGGCACAGTAATGATTAATGTGATCTAATAATAGTGTGCCATTATATTACCTTAGTAAAACATGTACCAACATCCTATTCAGATCTACCAAATTCATAGCTTCCTATAATATTTTTGTTGAAAGACAGGATTACTATTTTTCAAAGCGGAATTTTTTTTTTTTTGCCTTTAACATATTTAATGAAATTCACAATTCTTTGCCATGGTAATCTTTGTGCATGCATTTGGGCTTGATGGGTGAATTTTATATCATTCTGCATTATTATGATTTGTTAGGCAAATTGTTTGACACGTAAAGAGAGATATGCATTACATTGTTTTGCTTTGTTAAGGGTGCATTTTAAGCACTCACTACCTTCTGATTATTCTGCTGTATTTATCATGGCGGATATATTTAGATTGTAGTATGCAAGAACAAGCATTTGGGCTAAAATGTGTCTTTTTCTGCATTCTAACCCAGATACTGCCATACATTGCAGAAAGCAAGCTCTCTGCTCCTCTGCCCAGCAGTACCAGTTTCAGTTACGGTTGCATTGCTGTGGTTCATGCTCTTTGGCACTTCCTTTCTTCTTTTTTTGCCAGCAGAAATGTGCAGAATGGTGCCCAATGTGAGCTGGAAACTGGGATCGTGCAGTGCTATGTCTGTGGTTTTCAACCCAAGGCTGAACAAAGTTCATATGTATTTGCCCTGTCCTTAAGGTTCAACCAGCTATAGCATTGCTTGACCCCAAACTCCAGCACCACCTAGTACTAGTTCACCTCAGAGGCAGAGAAACTATTCAGAGGACACATTTTTGGTGACAAAAACCATTGGTTCTTTTTTAAAAGTGTTGCAGTTGTGTATGTATGACTGCCTTTGAGTCATTCCAGTTACTTACCTGAGGGATGTAGTGGGGGAATTTGCTGCTGCTCTTGCACTGAGCAGATTCCCCCAGTCCTCTGAAACAGGTGGGACTTTAGTCACGGCCCTCTTTCATCAATTCTTGGGTTCATCTATTTAATAATGCTCCTAATCAGCATGGCTGAAGAGTTTGGATAACACTGCATCTTTGCAAAGCATCTTAAATCTTCATCACCCAAAGATGTCATTATTGCAGTCAGGGAGTCACGTACTTAACACTGTCACAGTCAAATCGAAATGAAACAGCATGTCCACATTTTAACTCTACTTTGTGATGTTCTGTTAAATACACACTCTTACTGTTTCATCATATCACAATAAATAATGAATGAGAAAAATATTTTAATCTTGTCAATACTGGCAATGTCTAAAAACAAGCAAAGTGTGTGTATGCATTTATGTGGATTCCTTATTTGATTTAGGCTAAGCGATACAGCTGTAACATGATTTGAAATATGCAATCAATGTAAACGAAGAAAAATATTTTGAATGCAGTATATAAACTGTGTGGTTCTTTAGACATATTTTTAGGAAAAGAAAAAAAGATGATGATTTTCATACCATATAACAATAATACTACCACTGGAAATATATGCAGCAGCTTTATTTTCTGCCACGGTAAAGACAATCTTAAGTCTTGGTCATTTAAATCAAAGACATTCTCATCTCTTCCACATAGCTGATTCTTCATGACATAACAAGAAATGAGGGGGGAAATAAAGCCTGGAACCTAGTTTTAACATTGTATTCAAGAGGTTTAAAGAAAGTTCAAAGAGATGCTTCCCTGTTTTTAGTAATAAATAGTTATGTACAAAACAGAAAAGCCTTTTATAAAGAACTCTCCAAAATCAGTTTACTAATGGAGATATAATTTGTTAAAGCTCTAACAGAGCTGTCCTGGTCTTGAATTAGAGATGCCTTAGGTTGCACTGTAAGTCACTGGACTGTCTGTTGTGCAGATTGCATTATACCTTACTGCTTTATTACTCCTGGATCCTGCACTTGTACTAGTTGGGACTGAGCCAGAATGAAAAATGGTGGCTTTGTATTTTAGGCTAAAAAATGTGAAATATTTCTCCCTCACCTCCTTACATGCAACTCAAAATAGATGGAGAAGTCTATTCTTGGATCTACTGCATGCCCTGAAGCTTTTTCAGGGTCTGATTGGTTGTTTCATATATTGTTCCTTTCGGTGAAAGATTATTGTATGAAGCACACGAGGTACCGGCTTCATTGGGGTAGTTTTATGTCTGTTTTGTTGGTAAAGTAGGATTGGAAGTCAGTGAATTGGCCAGTGAAGGATTATTTCATCTACACATCATTCCACCTTCCTTGTGATGGGATAGAGATTCTGATGTGTCATCTCTGGGAGTAGGGCTGGTTACAGGAGGGAGAAGAGGACTCTGATGCAGCTGCACAAGCTGTTAAAGAGCACCATTACAGCTCACTGCCCTTGTTTAGGCTCCTAGCCCTATTGCTGTACTGTGATCCTTAACACACTTGGGTAGGTTAGGAAGTGGCTTCTTTTGTGTGACTCTGAAAGAAAGACCTCCCAGTAAAGCAGAGGAAGAAGTATAAAATGAAATTAAAAAACCTCGGCCCGTTCTTGAAAGATAGAAAAGCACAAGAGGAAAGTATTTTTGGCTTTTAAGGCCAATTTTATCTCTTGTGAGGCCATCAAGTCAATGAGTAGAAGTGGCAACTGGTAATTCTTGGGTTATATTACTAGCCACTGAATTACTGTGTGACTTTAGTAATGAAACATAAATGTTCTCTCTGTTCCCCAGTGGGCATAATACCATTTACCTGTCTCAAAAATGCTTTGTAATTTAATTAACACTTGGAGTGCTCTTTGAGATCCTTAGATAAAAGCTGGCAAAATGAGTCAATTGTTACAGAAATCCCAATTTATCCCCATTTAAAAAAAATTACACTTTGTCTTGACTTTTTCCAACCTCAAATAATGTTTGATAGGAGTTTTGGGCTTTGTTCTTACTGGTCCTTAGAGTCACTTATTCTTAGTGATTTGCATAGGCATGGTGTAGGTATTACTTTTTTGTTCAACAGAGTATTTTGGTGGATCATAAATTACTAGTCCCTGTGCTGGGAATCTGTTTCTGAGAGAAGCATACATTTTCAGAAGAGAATTTGGGTTATGCTAGACAAGTTCCACATTATTCTTCAATATAAACCTTTTATTATTTTGGGGAAAAGATTTATAAGTTTTTAGTTGTGCACTGGTGTGCTTGGTCTTTGTTTCATCAAGTATGCTTGTATCTTGCTGATAAATTACATGATTGAACTATTCAGCAGCCTTCTTTAATTACCATATTCTCTCCTGGCCAGATCATTGACCAGTGGCCAAACCAAGTATTTCCTTTGTATAGACAATCATTGTCTAGAAGTACCCATTGATCCACCTTTGAAATATTTAATTGCATATTTACTTGTTTGAAAATATACTTTGTAAGTGAGCTGAGATGTTCAGTTAAGTTGATTTTTGTGTCTGCTCTGATCTTGAATAAGGAAGTTTGGTTCAGGCAAGGAGAAACATTTGCAGCAAGTGAGCTGCAACTTCAACCCATCCACACTTTCCATCTTGTTTTGGAAGCAGCCAGATCTCTCACTCAAATCTTAAAGCCCATCTCTTTTCTCCTTGGTACCTATTTCATTCTCACACTTTTTACTCAATAGCTTCATGCACTCATGTGGGCTTTGCTGCCTGCAACTCAACTTTCTTTTCAGAGACTATGAAAACAGCACACACATACCTGGATACAGCTGGGCTCAAAGTAAAGTTCTTGGCAAAATGTCTATGTTCACACATTTTTCTCTCTCTTAATCTACTTTCTGCCACTATCTTATTTTAACTACTCAAAAGGAGTTTAAACATTCTTGTAGATAAGAAGATAATCTCAACAAGCATCTTACTGCTAGCAAAAATGTGGCACACCTGTTTGTACACAGCCTTGATGAAATATCTCAAAGTTATGCTAAGCAAGGCTGCCATTCCCTTCTGGTATTAAAAGTGTGATTATCTTGAAGTTTTAAGTTGTGCTATTTGTGTAATAGCACATAATAAAACCTACAAAGGAGTTTATATCTTTCTTACTCTCTCCTTCATCTTCTTCAGCAGTTGTTTCAGAAGAACCTTTTTGGTCTTGCTTTGACAATTTAAGTAGACAGTCTGATGCAGTTGTGACAAGCTGAGGGCTCACTCTCAGCTTTCATAGAAATCTGGCAAAGCCAGAATAGCACAAGTGATCTGCCACTGCTTTTCAAATACTTGAGAATAACACAAGTTCCATTTAGCAAAAGTTGTTAATATTTTTTTCTGACTCTACAGCTGAATTTCTTTCCTTCTCTATAAATCTTAGTTTTATTTCACTTTTTAGATTATATTCTACCATGAAAGATTTGGAGGAAAGGGAAAGAAGGAGATGCCTCTGGCCAGCTGTAGTGACAGGTGACAGTTCTGGGAAGAAATGAAAATGTGCATTAGCAATGTGGACACCTGTACACGTGTAAAGGAATTTCTGAGAGCATCTTGCTTTCAGAACAGATGAAAGTGTGTAACTCTTAACACCTAGTCAAAAAGAAGCCTCTCTCTCTTTCTCCCTCATGCCCTTCTTCTGGAATATTACGTTTTTTCTGAAAGTGTGGCTGGATAAAAACAGAGCACATCTTAACTCTCTTAATATGATCTCAAGTGTTGCTTTGAGTGGACATTGTCCTGTGAGCTAGACACTGGAGGAAAACTCTTGTGTTCCTTTTCTTTCCTGTGGGTAACTGCACATTGCACAGCTGACCAAATATGCCAAGACTATGAAAAAAGAGAAAATGGCAAGATGACTATTTCCCCCAAACAGTAAACACGCATTGCAGCCTGGCTTCTTATTTAAGAATGCAAGATTTTACTTTTTGAATAACTACTGTATTTTAACAATAGGCATCAAGTGGTTGCTATGTGATACACAACAGTGTTTTTCATGAACTTTTGGCTGCTGAATAAGCCCAGCAAATATGGGTTCTTACCCTTTTAGTTTTCTGGGTCAATTCATTTTGCACAAAGGAGAGAATGATAATTTGAGTTGTAGGCAGAGAATGTTTTCTTCACATGGTAAGAAAGATGAAAGCTGTTTTTATTTGATTTCTTTTTAAATTAAAAATTATAATTCTTTATAGAGTTACAAATAATTATCCTATTACTAAAGGCAACCTGTAAGCTTGTTAGAGTCTTTCTCTGTAAAATAATTGATGATTGTCACTGCAAACTAAAAATAGGGGAGAAGGAAGGGAAACATAAACATAAAAATATGTAAAGTGTATTTGTGGAAATTTTTTATTTTATTTTAAATGCTTTTTGATTACCTCAAAAATAAAGACCTGGGAAAGTGTAAGGTTTTTTTTTGTTTGTTTGTTTGGGTGGTGCTGACTGGTTACAGATCGTATAAAGCTGTTTTTTGAACTGCTGTTCCCTAAATGCTCAATCCTTTCCTGCTTATGGGTCAGAGAGGACAGTGTCTACCAGTTTTAGTTGGTTTCCTGATGGGACACCACATTGAGGATGCTTTTATTTTCTTCAGTTCTTCTGTTGTTGAAATCCCATGGAGCATATTTCTGAAAAGTATGGATCTAAAATCTGTGAGAGCAGGTGCTGGCACTCAGTAACGGGAGGGGAAGGGGGCAGGTGAGGTGGCAGAAGAGCAGGCACATGTCAACAGCCACTGGGAGCACCACTGAGGTGCAGGACTATGGCAGTTTATGAGGGGGGAAGAGGAAGACTCCAGAAACAGGGATGAAGGAGAGTGTTTGGGATAGCAAAAGAAGGGCATTCAAGTTATGCAGGGGAAAGGAGAGAAATTATTTCTAGCTGTGCAAATGTATATGAGATGTGTACCTGTCTAGTTTCTCACTGCTAAAGATCTCATTTAATTGTAATTGGCTTCTGGGACAAGTATACTCACAGGGGCCTGTTCGGGAAGGGTTTGGTGCAGAAAGAAGGGCTTGGTTTGAAGAAGAGAGTGAAAGTTGGAAGAGTGCAGTTGAGGACAGATCTACTATGTTGAAAGACAAAGAGTTTTGGGCAGGATGAGCAAGGAGATCTAGGTTAAGCATTCAAGTGCCACTAGGATAGGATGGGGGGAAGGTTATCATCCTCTTCTGTGAGGTGTTTCTAAGCCAAGAGTTATCCTACCTTGTATCAGATGTGTGTGGGCCCTTGTTGAGTTTTGGCCAAATTAATGGAGAACATAATCTGTATGGCAAATTCGACAAGGCTGTGGAGGGATGGTGCTTGAACCCTTGATGTAGCACTTGCCACTGCTGGTGTTATACTGGATCTGGTTACTTCAAGGGAAATACAGTTGTAATTACTCTTCCTTTTGCAGTCTGTATAACAGCGTCCATCAGTGCTTGTCCATACACTGAAGTGTCACAATGAGATGTGTTTTAGAGTGAGAAAGATGTACAAATTTCACCAGAGCATTGTGGCTGTTCATTCTGTAAGGCTCTTTTCTTAGCCCCTCACCATCCTGCCAAAACACAGCTTCAGAGCAAGGTCAAGAAAAGGCTCCATTTTGTGCCATCTCTCCTCTAATCTGGACATCACTGAAATATCACAGTGGCTGTAGTCCTCCATTTGTGTAATTCACATAAGTCCATTAGTTTGAATAAATTTACACACATTTGTATCAGATACTTCTGCTGAGAGGGTTCGTGTTGGTTATTTTTGCTTTGTTTTATTTTGAGCATAGTAAAGCTATTTCTGCATGGTTACTGTGGCAGATATGAGCTAACAAAGAGCGGGTGTTTAACCCTACTTAAAGAATATCCTTACAAGAGAGAATGAAGGAAGTTACAATATATCCCAGGTCACTGTGTCCTGACAGTCTTCAGAAAACTCTCTTCTCCTCTCTCCATTTGCCCAGTTGCCCTTCTGTTAAAAATACCTATTGCATCTTTTTGCAATCATTCCAAATCCAATTTTGAGGGACATACCTTTTCTCTTTGGTCTCAGACACTGCCAGAACTCCAACCCCAGATGATAATAGGGATTGCTTGCTCAAATAGAAAGAAAAATTCTTTCATGGATGATAATTTTATTTTATTAGATGTTCCATGTAAAGCAATGGGATAATTTTCCCTCTCAAAGTCATCGTACACAAAGCTGTCTTCAGGGCTGTTTCTCCTAGTTCACTGGACATCTGTTCTGCCTGAAAAGAAAGAAAAGATCATATATCAATCAAACACTTCAGGAGAATCCTTATGTTCTTTAACTAATAGGAAAATCCTAACTGCGAGTTCTTGATCTTTTGACTTCTGCTTTTTCAGTTTGGAGAACTGCAGTGATATATTTTGCAAGACTATCTGTTGGGTTTACTTTTTTAATGTTCCTTTTGTGTGTCTTTTTGATGCTTCGAGGGTGTTACAAACTCATCTTCACTGGTGACAGCCACATCATAAGCAAACAGTTTTCTTACCCCTGTGACTCAATTCATTCTCTTCTGAATGTCACTATGGGCAGAAATTAGTGCTTCTTAGCAGAAACAAAGCTCTCTGCTGAACTACTGATTTCCAGTGGAAAAAGACCAAAGGGCTGAAAGATGTGTCCAGGCTGCAGCCTTCTTAACTGGGGCAGATGTCCATATTTACTCATCATTCTGCAGCTCTGTAACTCCCTCACAGTAAAATAACTAACAGGGAATACATTTCATTTTTTTTTTTTTTTTTTTTGGTAAGTATTTTATTAATAGTTATAAATTTACCTTAGTCTGATATGCTAATTTAAAGATGATTCAAAGTACATTAAAATTCCTTGCCTTTAAAAAAATATTCAGAATACTTCGTACAATTTACTAAAAGATGTGTATCTACAGTAGCAGAATTGAGTTTAGCTTGTGTCTTCATCTTGAAACTTGGATGAACTTGGATGCTGCCATTTTTAGCCTATCAGTGATTACCTTCCTGAATGCAAACCACACCCTGATGCAGGGTTTTCTGGCCACATTATGTTATGAACTGAGCATTAGATCATGTTTGCTTTGCACAGGTAGACTGTGACCAGGCTGAAGGCTGACTTGGACACACAGTTGCCCAAAGGAGCTATTAAGTGAACTTGGACGTTTTTGCACAAAGGAAAAAGAAAACCAAAACTAAACTCCAGTAAGATCTTTGCATCCACCTGTTGATGTACTTGAAACCAGTCTGTTACATGTTCATGCTATGTTGGCATTTGATGATATCTTCAGAGCCCAGACAATGCCATGTGGGGCTCAGCAATATACAGATTTGCAGTGTTTTGATGTGTTTTGCTGAGAGAGATCCTCTGTTCTCTCAGGCAGCAGACCCTGACTTTGGTAAGGCTTTGCAAAGGCTGTCTGGCCTGGATTCCTTTATGTAGGATTGCAGGCAGAATTAAGGCATGACGCCTTAATTATGTAGTGGAAAGAGGTATGAGAAAAGAAAGATGTGCCAGCATAATTGCAGTAAATTCTTGTATTTACATATACTTAAAGTTGTCCTGATCCAAAATTTCCCGAAGCGAATGAATTTATTGATTCTAAGCAGATCTTGGATCATATCACTTGCCACATCAGATCAGAATATTGGGCCATCAAGTGCCATTGATTATGACCAGGAGCAGAAGATGTAGAGGAAGAGGCCAGAAACCTGTGATCAGTCATTGTAGAATAAGCTCTCTTTAAGGATGTTGTAATTATGAGCAGGACACATGGCCAGTGTGCACAACGTGATAGCTCCAAACAAAGGGAAAACAATGGGGATGATTTAATTCTCTTTTGCTTTGAAATAAAAAAAGATCAGTTTTATTTAATCAATAGACTCTAGGGTTGATGTATGGATGAAAACTTACAATCAGTGGAATAATGTTTCTAGTTAAGCACTTCTCATCAGGAACTTGTTTGACCTGTGAGCTGCTTCATTTTTTAAACTTAGATGTCTCTATTAAAGAACTTCTAAAGATTGTTGCAGTGCCAGCATGGGGAGTGTGTGTGCTTTAATACAGATGCATCTTGTAGGAGAGGAGATAAACCTTTTTCTTTGTACACAGACACATACATGATTTATCAAACATATTGTATTACTCTGTCTTTACAGTAAAACTTACAGTGGATGTGAATTACTCTATCTGTGAAGGATTAGAAACTCTGATGTTCTGTCTTGTATTCAAGAAGAGGATTACTCTGCAGATAACATGCAGATAATTTACTTTTAGTGAGGCATTGCAGTTTAAGGACAGCAAAATCAACTTTCTTCAGGTAAAAGGAATAGGAGTTGGTATGGAACAATATAGTGTAGCTGACCACTCAGAAATTTCAAGAGAACATCAGAAATACATCATTGTATATTTATTGACTAGTTGTCATTTCCATCATCTAAAAATGATCGCTTGATTTCAAAAATTAAGAATGTTGTAAATTCTGAGTACCTTGAAATTCCCCAATTTTATTACATGTATTGGCATGATTGGCAGCACTACATGCCAACAGCTCATTTAAATACAAAACATCTGTACATTAGTATTTAGGGATTTTTCATCTGTTGATTTTAGAAATGAGGATTTTGTGTCCTTGCATGCATAGCTGTGTGTTACTTATATGCAGAAGCAGTCAGTAATGAAAGAATAGGCCAAAAATATACTGTATGTGGTTTTGTGATTAAATTAGGAAATGCAGCGTGTATGAAGAAATACAATATGCACTGCATTTGATTTTAGGCGTGGCAGCAGCAATTATGATTTCGTAACAGTGAATAACATGACAGTTCAAAAGCACAGTGAGAAGATTATGCTTTCTTATACACAGCAATGTAAATTCTTAAAACAACAATGTAATTTTTACATTTTTCACTGGATATCAGGATAATCCAATTTAGAACAATTTATTCTCAACAGGTATGGTAAAAATAGATATATCATTCTGGAGCGTGGTATAATACATTAATTTTTATGAGTGAGTTATGAAGATGTACAACGCAGGACCTAGGATAAACATCATATTCCTTAATTAATCCATTACATTATGGCACATATGTGTCACTTTTATTACCCTAAAATGAAAAATGTTGGAGAAAGAAAAGAAAGCTGCAGGTTTTTTTTTCTGTATTAGAAAACCTTTCTCCTAAAATCATAAAAATGTAAAATCTAATGCAGCAAACACTATTAATGAGTTAAACATCTAAATTCCTTGAAGACCTCTAAGATAAAGAGCCATCATCTTCTGGTAATCATTCAAATACATTCTTAGCTCAAACATTTTAAAGCTTCTGGATGTAGTTCCTGCATGTTTGAATGAATCCAGACCATTAAAATCCCAGCTAGAGAATGCAGATGAACCTGTGATGGAGCAACAATATAGGAACAGTAGTGCAAAATGAAGAAAAAAAATTATCTGTCCCTTTAATATCCCAAAGTGCTGTGATATAGATGCTTATAGTTTCTGAAGCCATACATACAGATCTGCAAGAACCTTTCTGTCTTATGGGTCTTATTATAGCTTTCAGCCAAGATTCTTCCTTCTGCCCCATCATAGATCTCCAGTAAATATGGTGTATTTGTTTAAAGGATAGAAAACTCATAATTTCCACAGGAAGGGTGGCAAAATGTTCTCTTCTGCTTGACAGCTCTAAGCCTCAGTTTAGGAGGTTGTTCCCTTTGGCTCTGAGTGTGGGTGGGTGTCATGTTTTAACCACAGTTTTATTTACAGATAGGGATGAATATTAGACTTGTAATTATAAATATTTTGCATTTACAGCAGAGGATCTGCAAGAGCTTTCATCACCCATTGATTAAAGAACTGAACCTCACCACACTTGGGCCAGCCAGGTAAGTTGTCTGAGCCCTGCAGGTCAGAGCAACCCTGGTTTGGGAAAAGGGGGATGATTTTTCTAAACATTGGTCACTGGAAAGCTATCCAGGGCACATCTTGGAACAGACTCCAGATCTCCTTCACTTCTTGATCCGAGACTTCTTCTTAACAGAATTTATCTGTTTTGCCATCTAATATGGGAAATGTTTTTCCAAAATGTGGTATTTCAATTGTGTTTATGTATTAGACCTGGGTGCTGAAACAATCGCTTGCAACTCATCTATTACACTGTATAGGAACTTCCTAGATCAACCTCATAGGTTTATGAATGTATGTTTTGTGAGCTCAGGGTCAAATGATCTTTTACATATCTATGTGAATACATTTTAATGTGATTTTACAATGTTAGGTTATCTGTCGCTGTCATTTCTAAAATCTGATACTAATAGAATTTAGTATTTGTCATTTTATATTAAAATAAGAATAGACAACATAAACCAAAACACTATTAAAAAATCAAGTTAGAGATTATTGTGTATTGAAGACATGAAATTTAATACAAATTAGCACAATACAAAGAAATATGTTTTTCTGCTATCTCAGCATTAGAAGAATAGCTCTGCTTTTCTCCATATGTCTGTGTCACCAGGTTGTTATTTCTTTTGTTTAGTCATATAATAGAATGTGTTGAGACATATTATCCTCAACTTGTGTAACAGCCTACAAATAGTGATTGCAGTTTGAGCTTGTTATGGAAAAGTATTGCCCTGTGGATTGAGAAAATGACCAACAGCGGACTATAATCTATGAAGCTGAGAGTAAAATTGCCAACTAGAGGTCATTTTTCAAACCAAGGGGCAATAGTTTTCTACTATAAACTGAATATTACAGTCAGTATATGTTTTATTAAACCATTTCAGAAACTTGGGAGCAGTTTCATTTAAACTTCTTGCTTGATGTGGCTCAGAGAACAGGCCCAGGGCAGCTCACAAAAGAGGCCTGGCATAGTCTCTATAATAAATATTCTGTATACTAAGTAATTTTGAAGGCTTTAAGGTCTTTATGGTGGATGGCCATATCTTGCTACCATTCTGAACCTTTAGAAGCAATTGAAGTCATTAAAATTGGCCTGCACTGATTTTTATACACCAACGTTTCTCACTGTAATACTATGACAAACTAGAGCCAAATTATATAGAAAAGCCAATTATGACTATTGCAGTCTAAAAGATTAAAACAGCTTTTCCTTCTCCATACCCTCTTATTGTTTTTCTTTCCTACTGAAATGTGTAGATGATGACAGTCATACAGGGGTATTGCCTAGTGACTTAGCCAATGACAGGATTTCCATTCTGGAATAACAGAAATGACAATAACATGCATGGACAAAATGAAGCCTTTATCCTCCTCCTTTTAAACAGCTTGCTTGACAAGATATAAGAACACCATAGAGTTCTCTTATCCTGTGCCTGGGGCAAATAGGTCCTCTCTGCAGCCATTGCTCAGAGTGACTCTTACTGACAGTAGTTTGCCAGTAGAAAATCCTCAGTGGACTTTAGGTTGTAGGAAGAGGGATGGGGAGTCGTAGGTTCTTGCAAAATGGGGCAAAGAAATACCAGAAAAAACACAGTGGCTTGTGCAGAAGGGAGCCAAATCGTTCACTTTTTCCTTCAGAATCCCTGATGGATTTTTATTTAGATCTCCCTCTGGAATAGTGGAAACTTCTCCTTAACTACTTCTGCAAGTTTTGACATCAACTTATCTACCTTACAAGATTTCTATTTTGGGGCAAAGCTCATAGTCTGATCTTGGTTTTGTGGCATAAACATGTCATAGACCAATACTACTATGTTGTCCACAGTACACATATTTAAGTTCCTGCGTGTCTAAGTTGCAAGTTCACATGTCAATCATATCCATGAATTGTGAATTCCCATAACCATAATTAGAAATTTTTATGTGCATTTGCCAGATTAATGCATAGTTACAACTGTAACGTGAGCAAATTAGGTGCAAAATATGTTTTTGTACTCAGAGTTTTTAAAAACCAGACCTTACACCCATATGTGTGTATATATTATATAGACACAGACATAATTTTCAAATGGTCATAATTTTAAAGGTCTACATAAAACTTCACCTTAGTAAGGGTTATGGATTATAATAATAAAAAATGGAGCAGCAAAAGACCTATTATACATCAAGTCCATCTTCTTGACGCTACAGGATTGTTCCCTACAGGATACTTGATAATACTTTGTCCAGAGCAGGTTTAAATGTCCCAAGCAGTGAAGTTTCTACTATAGGTTGACAGATATAATTCAAATGCTGCTTTTCTGACACTCTATCTTAAATTGTAGTTTACATGTTATGTTGGTCATAACTTCAAGGCCTTGTCTTGCATGTATCTCCTTGGTGCTTCCAGGCTTCTAAATATTTGCAGAAAGTCTCCATAAATTACTTTGGTATTGATTATGTAATTTTCTCTCATCCTCTACCTAACACTGTCACTTGGCAGATTGAGAGGGGCTTTTTTCATCCCCAAACTTCCTTGTAGATCAAAAGACTGGGCAAAATGAAGATAATGGTATTAATGTAGAGTTTTATATGTTGCATAATATATACACACTATATACGATTATGTATCTAGTCTGTGTTCATTTCTGGAAGGATGTTGTTTAGAGCACTGTCTGGATTGTATTGGGCCCTGTACAAACATATAATTAATCTCATTTTTAGCAATGCTTAGCTCCAAGTGGAGGGTGTAGAAATATAGGGTTATTAGTTTCTAGAACATTTTTATTATGCACTTTCTATTTTGATTGACAACTATTAGTATTTTAAGATGACAGAACTAGAACTTATGCTGCCAGATAGCATCAGATGTAATGTATGCTAAGTAAACAGAAGCATGTGAGCAGGATAATATTTATTGTATAGTTACACAGCAATGTGGTAAGAGACTAGAGAGAGAATTATTCTTCAAGAAGGATATTTGATGTTTTATGCTCTTTAGAAATACAAACATAGGACTGAACTTTGCACCCTGTTTCCTTGGGGTAGCATGCAGGTTTTATCATCTATTCTGGCTGGGTTGTTCTTGAAAGCATCCATCTTTCACCCTCTTTCTTCCTCTCAAATTGCCTGCATAGGAGAGCAGGAGGAGATCCTTCCAAGATGAATTTTATAGCTCTTCTGCTTTACACTTTGATGGTTTGCCTTGCAGATCAAGCTGAAATTTGTACCAAACCCTTCTTATCCAGTCCTTTTCCTGGAGAGCTTGACTGTCCAAGTCAGGTTTGGTGGGGTGAGAGGCACAGTCAAAAGAAGTGTTTACAATAGGACAGTCATGACAAGAAGTACTGCAGCCAGTGTGACCAAAACAGGATTCAGTTTCTCATTTGGGGGGGGGAGGGGGAAGTTTAACCAAGCAAACAATCATTTTATTTTCACAACAAAAAGAACTGTTACTATGAAGATGTGCAAATTTCCTATGTATTTCTTGTTAATATTTAATATAAAGCAATTAGGGGCGGGGCAAGAATTATATCACTTTTAAAAACTAACAAATAAAAGGACTCGTGTTTTCATGACACAATTCATACATCTAAAATTACTCATGGAATTCAAGTTAAAAGGAATTTTGTGAACCTGGTTCAGAAGGTTGTGCTTTGGTCTGTGTGCCTCAGCTGCCATGCTGGTGCCAGGCCTTGGCTTTTAGAATGGGGATGGTACTGGTGTGCATCTCCTGAAAACATACAGAGTGAAGATGTGAATTCTTGTGCTGTGTTTAACAAGTAAATGAAAGATAAAATTAGCATGAATCAAAAAGGGGGAAGTCTTTGGCCTCTCTTTTTTTTCCAGTAATTTCAACTTGCATTCTTTAGAACAAAAAGTGCTTGGCTTAGTGTGGCGGGAAGTTTGTCAGGCACAGAATATATTAGGCAGAAGTACCTGCTTTAGCTTGTGTAGTGAAAGGAATAAAGCAGTGTTAACCTGGTGTTCTACTTGTGCTGATTTTTCTTGATTCAGGTCTAGCTTGACTATTTCAGTGAAGTACCTGTCTTTAGTACCTGTCTTTAGTAGCAGAAATTCTAAGAAGCAACTCTTAAATTATTCTCAATCCAGGGTTTTTTAAACATGCAGTGAAGAGCAACTTCTTGTGTCCTTTGCACAGCATCAACACAAGTGCCTGCAAAATCACAAGATAATATCTTTAGGTAGTTTGCTTTGGCAAACTCATATTAACTGGAGAAGAGAGAGATTCAGTGGGATTGATACCTTTCACTGTTATTTACTGTCTTGGGTAAATGACTTTTTCCAGTCATTGCAACAAAAGGTATCCATGCATGGAGTGTTTTAATTTTTCCCTGAGCATGCCTTTACATACAGTGCCTGACTTGTGCTGGGGCTGTTGGGCAGCACTTTTAAACAGCTGCAGTTTCTAGCTGCAATTAGAATGTTGTTAAACACGAAATTTGATATGTGTATATAATACCTGATTGCATAGCATTTATTATGAACTGTCTGGTGAAGTTCTGCATTCATTCCTTAAATATGGCACATCATATTTTCTTGTTGTCAAGTTCTCTTTTGGATTATAACCTTCTCTTTTCTCTTAAGTGATTGACTGCTGCAGCTTTCATCCAGTATGCCTTCTGTGTTTCCTTCAGCTTTTCCATTTCTTGAAAGTGGTTTTCCTATTGACTTGCCTATGACATCAGGCTGATGCCATTAACAAAAATACCAGTCTTAAAATGTTTATTACGAATCTTGATTGGTGAGAGAGTTACAGGTGCTTGTGGAAGTCCAATTTGTGAATAGTAGTTCTTGTCGATCAAGGCAATGTGTCATTGTGCCTGACGTACTTGTGAATTGTTATCAATCCTGCTACCAATTTATATCTAATCCCTTCTTGTCCTTCTGTGATGCTTATGGTTCATCTCTTTTGGGCATTAATATTCACGTTTCAGAACGATACTTCTAGCGCCCCATCTCACTTTGCGGGAACAGTGCCATGTTATGATGGAATAAAGTCTCATGAAGTCTTAGGTAAATAAGTAAATAAGGTATGGGAAGAGGAAAAAACCCAACTTTACATGGCAGGAAAGAAAATAAGAGGAAAAGCTGTGGTGTATAATTCCTATTGAAATGAGGGTACTACCCAGCAGAGTATAAATGAAGAAATGTGCCATCTGCACCACATTTATAGTTAGAGTGAGGGTGGGTATATGGAGGTTGGGATTATGTAAAGTGCCTTTCAGGTAACCTTTCTGGATTTTGCCACGGTTCCTGTAGACTTCTCTAGTCCAGCCCAGTGCAAATTGTAATGCTTTGTTCTGAGATTTGGGAAGAATTGCATCAGACATGTTACACATAAGGACCCCAAGTACAGTCTTAGATCATCAGGGTCAGGATTCCAATGCCATGACTGTTCCCATTTGAGCATCTTCTTTGTCTCCTGTAATGCAAACCCTATCCTCCAATGCATGCTTAGGGATGGCACTGATATTCGATGGGAGCAGCAAAGGCATCAGAGATCAGATGGAAAATATGTATATACTTTATCTGTGTGTTGTATGTGGCAGCAAGGCATAGTGAAGGAGCATTGCTTTAATATATACAGTATCTTTATTATACAGTCAAGTGGGAAAAAAGTGGATGTTTCTATTTATCATTTGGGTTTTTTTGTCTTGGGTGTTTCTATCTTTGACTGATACAAATATTTTGGAATCTAAACATATCTCTGCAATACTGTTGTGTCTTTGTTCTGGATTTCTTTCATCTTAACTTATCAACACAGTATATGAGCCATTTTATCCTGCAGTGTGATCATCATCCTAGTGTGTATTTGCTCATTAATGTCAGGTTAAGATCTAAAGAAATACGAAAGTAGGAGTGAAATTTCTTTTTTTTTTGTTTTTTTGCTTTGTTTGTACTAATCTTTTTATACTAATAATGATGGAAAAAGGAAAATTACAGTACTGTGGCTTTGGGAAAAAGTATACACATTTTCCACAAGTGCTCTAGTAGTTCCAGTATTAGGTTGGCTTAAATATTAGAACTCAAACATGACCTTAAAACAAAAACTGTGATCAAGTCTCTCTTTGCAGTAGAGAATAATTAGTTTGGTATTTAGAAATAATTGAAATATCCTAATAAAATATTCCTTAGAAACAAATGTATATGAAATACACATTCTAATATTTGTATTGTTTCACTGAATAGATTTCTTTTTCACCCATGCCCTTTGCATAAATTCTTGAACAGTTGGCAAGGTCTGTTTTTTATACACCTGATATTCAGAGTGAAGAAATTTCACTATGAATTTCACAAAAAAGCACCAATGGAAAAATTTAAGACCTAATAATTTTTTAAACTGTTTTTTGTTGTTAATAGGACATTTTTGTTACACGACCCCTCTCGTC
Organism: Calyptomena viridis; assembly: GCA_013390005.1. Taxonomy (NCBI): domain Eukaryota; kingdom Metazoa; phylum Chordata; class Aves; order Passeriformes; family Eurylaimidae; genus Calyptomena; species Calyptomena viridis. Next base: position 48,201 of record WEIV01023085.1, read on the forward strand.
TCTTTTTTTTTTTTCTTTTCCTCACAAAGTTACCATAGAAGTATTTTAAACAGCCTCTGTCTTTCTCAAAAAAATAGAAACAAAACTAAAACAACTTTCTGATTTTCAACCAAAAGTTGAATTTTCCCTGAAGGGGGCAGATAGAAGGAGAGGGGGGTGCAGGGAGACCACAAGAACCTGCCTTAGGGTTCGGGTGCTTTGTCTAACTTAAGGTGTTGAAAATTCTCACAGCTGGGGCTGGCTCCCCTCCATTAAGGAAGCAGGAGCAGAATTGTTCTAATCCTGGTCATATGCAACAAAAAATGTCCAGGGGTGAAGGGTTTGGGGAGCACGAGGACAGCAGTGAGGGTAACCCACAGTAGGTCCCATGGGGACTGAGGGACATGATCCTCGTGCTGAGAAAGAGCTTCAGAGAGGGTTTCCCAGTCTAGCAAAACTCTGAAGCATAAGGAAAATTCGATGTGCGTGTCATTTTGGGGAGGTCAGTTCCATGCTGAAGGTGTTAGATGGACCAGTCTCATTGAGAGCTGCTCTTTACTCCCCACCTTTCAGCTTGACCATCCAGTCATTTACCCTGCTTATTTTTATTCCTCAAAATCATTCTTTCCTTTTGTGGGGGCACATCACCACCTACAATCTCACAAAAAAGAATACTTAAGAATATGTTTTGTCTTGAAAGCTTTTTAATTTGATTGACATGATTTCCAGCATACGATATATTTTCTGAATTTTGCAGAGAGAGATATGCAAATATTTTGGATTTGCAACGCCTGGTTTACATTTGATGTTTTTAGATTGTTAGGCTATATTGTAGTACAGCATATTAAAACATAAATGACAGAATTCAAGGACAGTGTTTTGACTTTCTGAAGGTAAACGTTTTCATATTGCAATGTCACTTTTGGCCTGTTTTGGGTTGGAACCAAATTATCTGCTGAAAGTTTAATTTTTAACAGATTTACCTATGCTAATGAGTTTAGCAGCTATGACTCTGATTTCAGTCCTTCCTGAGAATCACTAT
>WEIV01023085.1:54221-81721 GCA_013390005.1 Calyptomena viridis
TTAAAGAAACCACAATTTGCAGAGCAATGGAGGAGCCTGGGTGTTAGAATATATTATTTAAAATAAATTTAAAAAATGTTCCAGGGAATCTTTAGGTAGCCCAACTTTTGGTTCTAGCTATTGAGTCAACAGTGTTCTGCAGTCATATGATCATACTGATGACTTCCTGTGATAAACAGATTAATGTGAATCATCCTAATATAAAATAGGAAAAAAAGGAACATATTTTGCTCATGGATTAACTTTGATTTGCTAGTTGGACTTGTTAAAAAAAAAGTTGTCTGTAAGTAAATCTCTGAACTGAACTTTTTAAAAAAAATTACTTTGTTCCTTAAAGAAATCCTGTTCCCATGAAGTTGCATATGCTGAAGCTGTTTGAACATAAGTATAACCTTAAAATAAAACAAAAATGTAAAACAACTGCTTCAAAAGAGAATTCATACACCATACAAAGACTCACTGGAATTTAGATTTCTAAATCTTTGGGAGCAGTGCTTAGTAATATAAAATTCTTCAAGCACTTGATACCTTAAGTAGGTGACTGTCCTTGTAAGTCCAGGTATTTTCCTGTGTACCCATCACTATGGCCTCTTTCTGCTCATATCCAGAGCTTCCAGGTTTTGAGTTATGGATCTTGGGGCTGAATGCAGGACTCAGGAGCTCAGCCAGATGCCTAATAGATATTGCAAGACTGTTCTTAGATGAGTGCTGTATTGGATGTAGGTAGAAGTACTTTGTTTAATCAGGACTGTGGCACTCTAGGAAATTCTAGAGTGTTCATATATGTAATTAATTTTGTTTCTGTTCAGCATTTGTGAGTCCTGTATATTAGCCAATTGTGAAATATTTGGAAAACATATCATTGGAAGTAACGTTTTGCATTTGTATTTTCCCATAAGTATATTTAACTGTTAATGAAAGCCATGGAACTGAAAGCTGTTGAGACAGAAATCTTATTCAGGAGCCTAGAGCTGTAGTGCTCTCTGACTCATTTGATCCTCCCATATCTCCTCTGGGATTCAACCATTTTTAAAAGGAATTACAGATAACAGTAGAAGAATAGCTTTGTCACTGGCTATTCATTCTATGGTATTTCAACATAGGGCACAGATTAATGTAATTTATTGTGTTGATTTTTGTTTTCTGGACATCTGTTCAATACAACCAAACTCCTCCTGTATAAGACTCTGAGGAGCCATCAGTTGGTAGCAGCTAGAAAACATTGGGTTAGATATTCACTGGTGACTTGGAGGTGAAGCTCTTCATGCATTGGATCTCCAGTGCCCTGAGCTATCCAATTGTCTGTGTCAAATAACCCCAATGTGCCTTGTGTCAGATATTACTGATGTCACTATTGACATTGTGTCAAAAAATGTCATACCTAATGTCTGTCACTGAAGAATGGTGGCACAGTCAAAATTTGACAAAAAACACTTAAGGACAGATAATGAAAGTACTGTGCATCTTTCTCGTTCCCCTCAAAGGGAACTAAGTAAATTGTGAATGTCTACTCAAATTTTCTTATGCAGCACACATTTCTAGCCGCAGAGATTCTAGACTTGAACTTGCTAAAACTATTGGTAAACAGAAGAAGTTACTCAAAACAAGTTTAAAATGACCCCAGTTAGCATGACAGCTGTAGTTGGTGGGCACCAGCTCCCCACGTTCATCCAAAGTAGTCAATAGCTTCACATGTACGAGTGCAGTGATGCCAGAGACACTGGGCCATGAGAAGCACAGTGGAGAAAACAGATTCGGTTTGTGTCATTACACTTCTCTGTACATTATTTTAAAGCATTAAAGCTTTTGAAAGTTTGAAACTTATGATCCTGTATTATGTGATATGTATTGTATTTCTGAGAAGGTGTTACTATTCTAAACTGAAGTTTACTTTCATTAAGCTTTTCAACATGGGTTAATGAGGCCTAGTCCCTCTGGGTCTTCTTACAGTATTCTAAAACTTTAAGGGTAGGATATCTTACACGTAAAAAAAGTACTTCAAGTTTTTCCCAAAGAGAGACACTTTCAAGCTTTTTCTTATAGGAATTATGGGATAATTTAAAATATCCTGACACTGATTTGTAGATTTTTGATTTTATTTTTTTTTTCCCGTAAGGTTTTGAGCAGCTTGGTGTTAGTTGTATCTCTGAGTCTCTCTGGCTTATGGAATCAAGGTCTGTGTCCCTTCTCCTTCAGAGGCAGCATCATAAAGTTCTGCTTCTCTCAGACTGGACTAAGGGCAGCAGCATCTGGCAAGTTTGGCTTTGAGCAGACAACTGCAGTAATTCCAAAGTTCTACTGTTAAGTAGTAGTAGCAGCAATAATAATAAAATTATAATGGAATTTCAAGTAACATTCTACTCTGCTCCTAAGCAACTGCTTACAGTTTTCTCAAGTAGATGCCTCATGTTGCCCTGAAAGCCTCTGGACTTGTGTGAAGGAGTGTTGGTCTGAGTTGACCAGGCAGTTTGTGCGATTAGTTGAAGCCACGAGGTCAAATCTTCTCAAGCAGTAAAGAAATGCTAAGAGACAGCACTTGCTGCATCCATCAGAAGGCTGATGTATCGTGAGCTGCTTTAGTTTTGTACGGCTTTTCACAAAGTGAAGAAGTCATATGCAGACAGTAAACATCCTAATGTCTGGGTCAACATCCAGAATCAATTACTGCTGAGCTGCTGTGCTTTGATTACCTGCACTGTGCCCTACCTGCACTGGCTGCTGCTATTCTGGGGGCAGTGCTGGGACCTGATGAAAATCCCAATGCATTGGGATTGTACATCACCTGGTGCTGGAGTCCCATATGGGTTCTTAGATACATAACTATTTTAAAAGTGCTGTGAATTTTGACTCCATATTAGAATTATGTTTCTGAAACACCTTTGCCTAAAACACAGTAACAAATAGAAAATGTGATACGTCAGATCATTGAAAAAAGCTGAGCTGTAGGAAGAATAAAAATCTTTCAGTAGAAATACTCAGGAAGGTAACAAAAACATAGATGCAAAGCCTTTGCCTAATTATCAGTATAATTGGATGTAACAAACAAGGAATAAATCACTTTTTTGCCTTCATTATGTTAAATTAATTTTAAAAAATCTAGTCTTGGGCATTTTACCTCTGAAATATACAGTACATGCAAGTTCAGTGCTGCCAGCATTTCTCAAATAAGTGAAATGGCTGAGGTGATATTTAAGATGATTTTCTGTATGATGAATGGCTCATTTACCATCCTACATTTAAACTCCAAGCACATTGAAATGTGTGTTTGAAAGTCTGAATGAGTACATCTGGACTCACAGGCAGGTTGTCTTCAAAATAGCAAACAAGAATCTTCCATAGCTTTTCTGGGAAATTTTTGTAATCTAAATCATGTCCCTGAAACACTCCTTCCCACTTACAGGCCTTCTCTGCTTCGAGTGTCCCATGTTCCTTTATCCCAAGAGAGAGACCCTCTGTTAGGGCTTTCAAAAATAGGCCAATTTTGAGTTAATAAATAACATAGAAGCTTTTCCTGACCCAGTCTTGGCCTCTGAAGTGAGAAGCAGAGGAAGCAAAGGAAGAAGCTCAGCTCTACCTCTGTAGATCTTGGTTCCAATCTGAGTCATGGGATGGAACTGAAAGGAGAGGGTTTTCTTTTCATCCGTTACAAATTCCAGGTTTTCAAAAGTTTTGTTTTATTGGCCAAAATTGCTCAAGTTGTTCTATTTGAATTAATAATCTATACTTAGAGAGATTACTGAACTCTCTTCCTTTTGACATTGACTTGTGCTGACGAAGCTGTAGGTTAAATGCTTTCTCCAATTAAAAAAGGGAAAAGGACAACAAAAGAGTGAACTGCAGTTGGAATGGGTGAGTGAATGTACTCTGAGGATAAGTGAGCCCAGTGCTCAGGATATTCACTTATCATGTGTTCAGCTAAATACCTGATCTACCTTCTTGAGAGCCAGGCACGAATGTAAGCCTCTCCCATTCAAGATGAGTGTCTTTATTTCAACTCCTAGTAAGGTTCCTGCAGGTCCTTTGTTTTCCTTTTGTTTGTTTTTTTCGTGGTCACTCCATTTATAAAATCCTGGTAATGCTGATTTGTTCTGTTCCTTGTAGGCCTTTCTGCTCTGCCTGCACTCTGTAGCAAAGGCATGAATTCTGAATTTGCAGTAATTCTAATAACATGAATTCCCATAAAAATAGTTAATAGCTGGACTTCATGTTTGCTAAAACACTTAACATGGTAAACTAATATGGTAAATTTTGTTTAATATACCAATATATTGTGCTTCTATCCATTTAGTTTAAGGTTTTCTTTCTCCTATTTAGCAGTTTGCTAATGAGAATACCTGTATAACAGTAATACTTTAATGGTATTTACTAACATAAATATTTGCTTTCTAGAAGCAATGTTACACAAAATTCCTGAACTGCAGTCTAAGCAACTGCTGGAATGTTTGAGGTAAGAAACCTGACCTTTGGGGAGGATCAACATCAGGAAAACAGTGTTTCCACTGTTTGTGACTTGTGTCCATAGTGAAGGGCCTTGGAATGGCAGGAAGGCAACCAACACACTGTGTCATGGCTGAACCCCAATAGAAAGTTCTTGTCATTATAACGATATTGGTAAAAGAAAGTATTTTACGTGAATTTCAGCATATCCTTGTACACGCAAAACAGGCAGTTCAGCAAGGTCCTTCTGTAACAGATAAGGGGAAATAAATAGAAATAAATAAAATAGCATTTATACAAATTGCTAGGAATTGCAAAACCTGTGTGGAAAAGAAGAGTTTTGATTCAGGTTTGTTCTAACTGTTAGTGAAGTTACATGAACTGCAGCTTAAAGCAAAACAAAAAACGTCTTCTTTTCCACATAAAAACTGCTCCTTGTCCCTCAAACTATTTAGTTTCTAGCTATTATTGTCAAGTGTTTGCATTCAACATGCATCATAATGCATCGTGTCCGTGTGGCTGCAGTTGATGCTTAAGTGACAGTGTTGATATGTAATCAAAGCAGCTCTGTCTGGGTGCACAGATGACAGACAGTGATAGACATGTGGAGGGGTGAAGTTTCACCAGTCGTTCCTCAACTGGAGGGCTTGTCCGGGTTGTAGGTGAATATACAGAAGCCTTCTGAAATAATAAACCTCACACAGGTTTATTCTTGGAAGTACAGGAGTTTGTCTGGTATATTTAGATGAGTGTTGACATGAGACTGGGGTAGGAACAGCCAGGTGGTAAAATTTTTTTCCAGGCTGGGCTTACATTTGAGATCTGGAATGGAGATACACTTTACTTACAATGATACTTCTCTTATTCTAATTATAGTTTTTAAGGATTTCTTTGCAAGGGGTCTTATATTCTTTTTTTTTTTTTCTTAGCAAAGTAATCCTACTTAGCTTATTTATTTTTCAGCTTTAAAACATCAGCATTTTATAGATCTGAATTTCACAATGTGAGGATGATTGCTACGTACAATTTGCAAAATTGTGATTAACCAGTCCCTGTTTCGAGTCAGTTCTCCCTAATTCACAAAAGGCTTCCAAGAATAGTCTGTACAAAATTCAGTGTGCAAATTGTAGGGCAGATTTTTAGAGGGCAGTTTAGAGAATGAAGTCCTAAGGGTTTTATCTATATTTATATCTCTTGTTAAACCAAACTCTTATGTAAATGTTACAATCTGTAAATAACAAGCTGAGCCGCTTTCTTAAAGGAAAGATTGCATCCACATTTTCTGAGATTTGGCAAAATTATTAACTTGCACAATAGACTAATATACATGTATATTTGGAAGCAACTAATGCTAGCCTGTGTCTTCATCCATGTTTTATGGATATTTAAAGGTTTAAGACTAGATAGACCTTTCGTTTTCCTGTAAAAATTGTCTCAAATTGAAAAACACTGCCCTTAGTGATGGCTTGAAAAAAATGGAGATAGCTTTTGTATACTTTTACTTTTTATAGCCATTAATGTTGTAGTAAATCTTGTATTATTGTATACAGTCTAGATTATTCTTCATTCTTTTGCCTTTGGACAGGAAAGAAATTACTGGCTTCCATCAGTGTTATTGGCAATCCCCATATTCTGACATCTGTTCCTTTCTAAACATTTTACCAACCTTGATGAAATGTAGTTTAGTGTTAGAAGCTGACTTGAAGAAAAAATTGGATGATAAAAAAATAACATTGATTAAACACCAGAAGTAATTTACCAATGACTATCAATATTTTGATGGCCATTGCAGTTTATTGCAGAAAAGCTAGACATCTTATAGTGATTTTAATCATATATAAATCTTTGAATTAAGCTGAATAAATGAATTCTCATTTTTTAAACAGAAGGATGAGAGACTGATTTTACTCAATTTTAATCAAACTCTTTGAGCTGTACTCCTGAGAATGTTTGGGCCATATTTTACAGATGCCATGCAACACACATCTCCCAAAATTAAAAATCTCAATTAATATTTTCTAATACACAGTGGAGATGTCATTCCTGACTTTTCTCTTTCCATGGAGCAACACTAAAAGTAGATTTGCCCACACTAGACCAGGTGCTGGAGTAGGTGAGTCCTGCAGGGCACTTGAAGGGGCCTCAAACAACAAATGTAGTGGGTCTCTGGTAAACCACCAGCTTTACATACACACCCTCTTTATTAATGTGTGTCACTAAAGGAAAGCAAAGTAATAAAAGACAGGTGTGATTATTCCCTCTCAAGCATCAAGTGTAGGGCAATTGTGACGTTTCTTTCCTGACCCCATAGGGTGATGAGCTGCAAGAGGATCCTTGCAAGAGGTTCTTGAGAGCTGGGGCAAAAGCAGGGGTGAATGTTTCCTTTCCAAGGACTGGAACAAGTTAATTACACAGTGAAGGAGTAGGTACGAATAATACCTTCCTGGGAAGGGAAGTATGTGGGAAATAAATTGAAAAGGGCTACTATAGAGTGCGTGTTCTAATATTGTAAAAGGTAGATATACAAGAGCATGGGAAGGTGTGATTAGATTTTTTCAGAAGCACTTAGCAACAGTGGGGCTGTGGAAACTCGCAGGATTTACTATGGACTAGTAGTGTTTGGGAGCAGAGTTTGGGCAATGCTAAATTATGAACCCCATGCCCTATGGTGGATCCTCTCTGAAAGATTTTCAGTGAAGGTTCACTACTTGAAAAGGGTGAGGAAGGCATCTTTCTTCAGCACTATATGTCTATGGACCAGTGAGGACAAAAGGAAATTGCTACTCTTGATGAATTCACTCAGTCGCACCAAGATTTTCAAAGGTGGAATTACTCCTCTAGCAGTAGGCTCTTGTAGGACTCCAAAGCTAGTTTTTGATTCCCTTACCTTTGAGAGTAACTTGAACCGTGGAGGGTTCAAGGTAGTTGCTAGGCTGTTTGAAGTGGAGGGGATTTGAGAGATTTGTTTTCTCCGTTTTACAGAAAATTTTAATTCAAAGGAAAATTTTCCTAACAGACCTCCTTTAGAAACTCCATATTTAATATGAAAACAGTTTTCCTTTAATTTCCTAAAAGTCATGTATGGCAGGAGAAACTGAGTGGGCTGGGTTAAAGTGGTGTGTAAACTGACAATTTTTGGATTCTAGTACTCTGTGCTAATCATAAAAAAAATTCACACATTTCAGCCAGAGACCTCTCAGTATGTTTTATAAATTCATTCAAAGATAAATGAATTCTCACAGTTCCTTGCTGAGGATATTTAGTAGCGAAAATAAACATTATAGAGAAAATGTCACTTTTGGAAAGTGCATTGTTTTTCTTAAAAATGATTTTTTTTTTTTTTCTGAAAACATGTTGTATTCAACTGTGCTTATATGTACCTAACAGAAGTATAGTTTGGTGGTCAGGAGTCTGTCCTGGGAAATGAGATGATCCAAGTTCAGATGCTTGCCATTCCCAAGCCTGTGTGACTTAGAAATTGTTTTATTCTTGTTTTTATATATAACTGAATCAGACAAAGGAACAGGACTTGGCTGTCCTCTGCTGTAGTATGTTCCTGTAACTACCAGGAGACAGAGATCTTGACTCCATCTTCTTCCAACAAACTCAAGTCAGCATCTAAAAATTACTTTAATGAAACTGTGCAAAACAAACCTTTGGAGTACCAACAAAAACCCCTGAAAATTCCACAAACTCTAATCAACCAACCAAACCTCCAAACCAAAAAATCCACTTCCCCACCAACTAAGAGAGAAAAAAAAAAAAGCCAGAAATTAGAGAGAGAGATGAAAGAAATTTGTCGTTGTGTGGTCACATTTAGTATCTCTTGTTCAAGGATGGGAAAATTGAGAGGAAGAATCAGTTGTTTGCCCCAGTGTCCCACAGCTCAACCAGCAGGAATGTGAGGTAGGGCCCCGGAGTGCTGGCTGACCAGGGCCATGTTAAGGCAGTGGGTGTCTGCCCTCCCTGTCAGACCCCGGATGCCTGAAGGCCTTCCCATACCCTCTCACAGCCTCCCTTTAACATATGGTTTCAAAGCTGTTGATGTTCACCTGCTTAGATATCTGTACAAACTACTAGTAGGAACTACACAAATATCTAACAGATGCACACGTTCACCCTGGGATTAATGCATTCTGGACTCAGACCCGTCAGCATCACACCCCTTCACAAAGGCATTTTATTTTTTCACTTGCTCATGTGGTGTACACCTGTGACATGCTGGCAGTGCACTTGCTTGCAGTGAGAGAGCCCCTCAGGTTCAAAGCTATCCTTATATCTTTGTTCCTTTATGCGTGAACCTTTTGAGGTTTTCTCTTAGTGTTCAAAAGGCTTCAGCGTGGCATTACATCTTTAAAACCTCTTCTGACCCTTTTTTGAATATACTGAATATAAAAGCAGAAACAAAGCAAGGAGAACTAGATAAATAGATGCAGGGAGACATCATAAGGGAAAAAAAGCTCCTGAGCTTGCCAATATGACTTCATGTTTTCTATTGCAAACCTGTAAACTAACAATAGCCCACCACCTCACGCAGCTGGGTGTGCAAATTGAAGGTGTGCTGAGTGTGTGGGCTTTCCAAATGTGGCACAATAACAGCAACACCTGTGCTAAACCACTTTGCATTGATTTTATTTTTGTTACAATATTCACAGTCCATCTCTTTTAGAAGTCTCTGTAGGAGAAAAAAGAGGAGTTGTCAGCTTTAGTTTCAGTTTTAGGACTTATTTCCCAAGGTTTGATGGGGCTGTTAGAAAATCATGTGTATTTACATGTACCAACCAAATGTAGGATTGAGCCTTAAAACAGAGAAGAGATTTTCATCTTGTGGACCCAGCTTTGCTAATGTACATTGGCTTTGGCTAACAGGTTCCTTGCAGTTCAGTTCTGGTTTACTTGTCAGTTTTTTTTTTATTTTTATTTTTTTTTGGTTTGTTGATTTTTTTTTTTAAACTGAGCAGCTGATGTTTCAATAGCCAGTTATAGCAACAGAATGGTTAAGAAAAGTACTAATAGCCTGTAAATATATATTTTAAGGCATATCGCTGATTTAAAATTATTAATATTCAATAATTCATGGTTGTTTAATGAAATGAAATATCAAATCAGAAAACATAGAAATGAGAAATTTCTGCAACTTAATTCTCCTCACTGCAGAACCACACAGTTACAATCACTGCTATTATTATTTGGAATCGTAGATTAGGTTTAGTGTTATGTTTAATGTTAAATTTCAGGGATAAAACCAAGATGCTTTTCACTATCAAGAATTTACTGTATGGTTCTGGGCTATGAATCTGAGAACTATAGACATGGGCATCATTGATAAAATCTAAGAATACCTTTTTGGTCACTTTGTCAGCAGTGTAAATGGGTCCAAGGGTTGCTCAAAGGGCTAGTTAACCTTTTCTCCTTTAACAACAGCTGAATTTGAGGTTCTCTTTAACCTAAGTACCTACCGATTTATGTCCATAATTTCTATTAATTCTGAGTCACTCTTTCTTACACTGTTGTTACTTGAAATGGAAAATATTGGTTACAGTCCAAGAGAAAAATTTATAGCCTGTCATTGTAGGCTTGTGCTATTTCAATATAATAATACAAATGCATTCCCTCTTCATGATAAGTGTGTTTTTCCTTTTACTTTCTCATGCAATGTTGAGACCCTTTCCAGACTTACTTTGTCTCTGTGGTCCCGGAGATTATAAATGCTCAAGGAGCCTTTAAAGATATTTGTTACCCTTTAAAGCAAGGGAAGCAGACTCTCTTGTTCTCAGTCACACTGACTGAGGCTGCAGGAGGCGATTTTCATCTTGTATAGCTAAAAGTTGGGGCTCGTGGTACTTCTCTGTTAGGTCACCTTATAACCTTGTGGATATTTTCCTACATTTCCTATGGGAAATAGAACATCCTCCAATGTTAAAGAAGGCAAAAAAGTTTTCCAGGCCCAACTGAGCTCCTGTTGATGTGTTTAGTGAGAAGGAGCTGGAGCTTAGGAACACAGAATTGCTGCCTGTTTTTGAAGTGAGAAGGAGACCCACCGGACAAAATTTTCTTTCCAGTAATCAAGGGAAGATGGGAGTCTCGCAGCAGTAATGCGGACTCCTCTAATTACCACTTCCAAGTTATTAGCATCTGGAGTCCTTTTTCCCTTTCCCATCTAGCAATTACAGAGTGGGATAGATTAACATGATGTGGAAGCCGTATAGTGGACTAAGTTTCTCTCTGTCGGTATTTGGTTGTTTGCTGCAATTGATACTTTTAGTTGAAGTCCAGGCTTTTTACCTGCCCTTGAATCTCAGGCTGTTTTCTTTATGGATAATGTATATTCAAGTACACACAAATTATTTATTTACTTCTCTACTCCCTGCCCCCACCAAAGGAAAAAAACACATCTTAAAAAGCCAAAGAAAACCAGTCAGACACATGTTTTGCACATGCAGAATCACGTCTATAGTAAAATGGGATCCATATGCGTGTTTTGGATGTGAGCATCAATGCTCAGTTTAGCTTTACCCACATGCCAGGATGTATATGCTGCTGCCGAAAGCTCAGAATTTTCTTGCTAAATCACACACAAAATTTGAACTTGAGGTTGCATTAATGTCATAAGTTCATAGTTTTCTGTTGTTTCTTTCCCATGTATAGTGTCCTTTGTTTACAACTCAAATCCTCTCAAGATTAAACTTTAAAAAGACTCTGTGATTTAATGGACTTAGGATCAGATTCTAACCTCCAGCGTGAAACAAGTCTGACTGTAGCACTCAATAGCAGTAGTGGATTGTTTGCAGTTGTGAAGCAATGACCAACAAACATTATTCAGAAGAAAGATGCTGGGACTAATTTTTGCATGGATGAAATATTCAGATGAATGTTAAAAAACTGTGTAACAATAGATGGTGACATACACAAAGGGTAAAAGAGAAATTACTACCATTCCAGCATAGCACTGCACTATTTTTTTTTCCTTTCCCCCCAACCATACATATCTTAACTTCAAGTTAGCATATTTCTTTATATACAGGTTTTTTTCTATCTTGTGCGTACATCCTGCAGAAGGATTTGGACAGATGGAAAATTGTCCTGCATGAATCTGTTTGTAGTTTTAAAATTTATAAAGATAATTGTCTTTTCAGTTCATCTTCCAAGTTTTGGACTTGTTTGTGCATATATATTAATTTTATTCCTTCCTTTCACTTTCCCCCAGACAAGAGCTATCTTGTAAGTTTAAGACCAGATCTTTGCTGTTGCCCAGGTACTTGTTTTCCTCTGTTAGTGGAAAGCATCTGTGACTCACTGGCCTTTGGAGGATCTGAAATACCTTCTCTAAGACAACCTTCAACAAGTGGTGGCAGTAGCACCAGTACCATATCCCCTTTTTCTCTCTGAGAATATACTTGGAGCAGGGGGGACAACCTGTGACTATCAGATTAGTTCCTGGTTGAACTGGAGCTTGTTGTATTGTATGCCAGATTGTTAGCTGGGTGATACAAAGATTATTTGGGAGAAAAGGGATATTTTGCTATCACATCTCGGTTATTTTCAGGCAATAGGAAATGAAGTTCAGATTTTAAGTATGCAAATGTCCTTCCTGTTTCTGCACAGAATTTAGCTGTTTTGGGGCTACTAAAGCTGTGTAATATAAATAAAGCAAATTTGCTTCCAGCAAAAGGAGGATGAAGAGGGAAGAGATGCCTTTGTGGCATTTATTTTCTTGATTCTTTATTCTTGTCATCACAGTCTTGATCCCGAAAGATATAGGAAGCTGCTTGCTACTAGCACTTCATAATATAGTAACTCTTGAACCTTCCTACTAGGATTAGGTGATCAATTTTTTTGTAAAGAAAACAGGGTGTTTTTTCAAAAGCTGTGTTTTATTTTCATTTATAATTATCTCCACATCAGTCTTCAATTTTGAAACCTGAATTGGCCTCATATGAACACTGACTTGCATGTAAAAGATATGTGACAGCAGTCACGTGATGTTTCAATACCGTAATTATTCTCTGTATCAGGCCCAGAGTCCTTGGACGATCTGGAAAACTGACAAAAAAGCTGGTTTGAGTTTACCTATGGGATTCAGAACTCAGCTCAGGTTTTTATGTCATCGATAAATCAATTTTTTTAAAAAACGGAGGGAAGTGCCTTTAACCTCTTTTTGTCTCATCTTTGTATTAGAGAGAAGTTTCTTAAAACAGTAGACTTGTAAAACGAATGCCATCAGCTGGAAATGTGGTCCATGTGAGTTTTTTTGCAAGTCATTCTCGTGTCTTCCCCTAAATGTTCTTGTTAAGTTTTGTAGTTCAACAACCATCTCTCGAATTCTTAAATGGCATATGTATTTCATTCATCTGTTGCATAAGAAATTCATATAAAGATAAGACGGTTTTGATTTTTCAGAGGGGAAATAGTTAAGCTGACTTTACCAAGGTGCTATTGCTTGCTGAAAGTGTATAAAATACATAGAAATTGCTTCACTTCCTATCAGGTGACCTGAATATCTTATTCTAAAAGTGTTATTTAAGAAACCTAGACAGATTTTTCATCTCTAAGTTGATCTTTTAAAATCTTGTCACAACTCCATTAAAAATCCATACTTCTTATATACCTTAGATAATAATCCTTACAGTAACAGTAGATCCTAGAGAGTTTCATGGGAATGGGAAGTATGTCAGGACTATAACTGTAAAAAGCACTTGAAAATAAGGCTAAAAGTGATCAATCCTGGCAGCTTCTCACTTGGCCAAAATAAATAAGAAAATGTTATGGCTGCCCAACAGCCAGAACTCATGAGACCTTCAGGTGGGAGGTCCTTTCATATTGATGAGGATGTGTCTCCTTCCAAAGGTGTTACTCGTTCAGCTTACAGATAAATTCACAAACATCTCTCTAGAAATACCAAAAACAGTGCTTGCATGAACACACATGTGAAACCTTGGGGTCACACCTTCATATAGACAGTAACTGGCATATTGTAAATCAACAGGACCTCTCTGCCAGTTCACAGGATCCCATTGCTTGTGCGGTGCGGTCCCGGTGAACTGGAGCGCTCTTGGAGGACTCCATCAGCAAATCAGTGGCTAATAAAGACAGGCAGCAACAGCAGCAGCAGTGTTGGCCTTCTCCACAGCAGGGTACCACAGATGTTTCAGATAACAAAGTGAGCTTCGCTGACAGAACATGTGTGTAATATATAAAATAATGGGAACCGAAAGAGGTGGTGGTGGGGGAAGGCCACTCCAATCCACCCATGTAAAAATGTTTTTTATTTATAAGTGAGCAGCTGAATACAAATGTTGTGTGCTTCCATAGAAGTAAAAAATAGCAGGCTGATGTGGATGAGAGACTTCACATGGTTTCTAGTAAAATAGTCTGTGCAGTGAAATCTTTTTCTCGTCCCCAGGGTGGGTCCAGATCTACAGCTGGGGTCAATCCATGCAATTTTATTTTTTAGCAATTATACTTTTTTACCTCCTCTGAAGATATTTCTGTGCTATGGTTGGGAGGGATCATGGCGAATGTTTCCTGTGTAACACTGGAGTGCTGGACAGGTTTTGGACAGTAACAGCTTTACCAAACAGATGCTACGCTGAGGAGTTTTGCAGGGTGGACCTAGAGAAACGGGAATATGCAGTGATGATCTACCTGGAAAAAACCCCCATGGTCCATTCTCAAGTAAAATAATTACTTCTGAACTGGAAGAATTACAGCAGAAATCCCTGTTTTTGTGATATAATAGGCTTACCTTCTACTGTTCAAGTGTCCCAAAGTAATAAGATCAAGCTTATAGTTGAGGAATCCTTGGGTGAAGGAGACTTTCACAGCCCTTTCCTTCACTGGTCCCAAGGAGCATGAACAGGGCACCCTAGAAATTGCTGGGTCACCCAGTGCTGCTGGTATCTGGTGAGTAGTATCACAGTGTAAGGGCCCCATATTGCCTCTGTGTGTGGCCTGCTGAACAAAGGTTTGCAAACAGGATGGGAAGATAACCTGGAATGCCTGGTCATCCCCCTCCATGTGCCTTCCCTGTGTCTGTACTACACGGCCACGAGTTAGAGCTGCCCAGGAGTGTGCAACTTGTTAGCCTGCTTTTGAAGAATAACAGACAATGGGATTCAGCATGATGGAACAGGAAGCTCCTATCAGAGGCTAATAAATGTTTCCTTGTAAAATGGGGAGATGCTTATGTGACTCCAGATATAAAGTGAAAGTAAGACAGCCCTCAGAGGAATTACTGAGGTAATAAATGTACTTACTAGGGCAGTCTGTGCCAGAGCAAGATGGAAATGGGCTGAAACCAGAAGAAAATTAGAACCTCAAGTGCAAGCTGAAGCTCAGTGGTCAGATGAAATTCAACCCTTTCCTCTGAGAAAAGAGGATCTGCTGGTGACTGACTTGATTATCTGGGATTGGGGTGGCCAATGAGAACAACAACAGTGTAGGATTTCTGCCATGTGTCCTGCTTTAAGCAGTAAGAGACGAACATAGAATATGGCAACCAGACGGAGGATTTGGCTCTTGATATACACATTTTTTATGTACAGATTGTGCTGTTGCAACTACACCATCGCAATGGGTCAGGTCTGTTTGGGTGTCAGATTATTGCAGCATGCAGCTCAACATCACAGGGTGCCTGAAATCCTTTGAGACTGGCTGTGGGATATGTGGTTTGGCCCAGCACGATGCTCCTCTGCATGTACTTACGTGGTTTTTTATCTTGTTCAGGATGGAGTCATGTAAATTGTGAAAGGTGAGGGCATATAATAATTCACAGTAAAATCAACATGAAATCAGAGATGAATGATCTACAATAGATGTTTCTGAGTGTAACTATAGGTCAGGTAAATTGCTCTCAAAATCTCATGATTATATGTCACCTTTATCAATATAAACCTTTATCAATGTTTATATTTTAGTGGTTCACTAAAGCAAGGTATGTAAAAGCAGGAGTTCTGTACAGTGTTCTTTAACTGAAGAAAGTAAAATAAATCCTGATTTTTTTTTTTTTAACTTAAAATATTTTTTCCCCTCTGAAGAGCGTCTTATAATTGGGATCCACCTTGAACCTGCCAAGGTCAGAATCCAAGACAGAATATGCTCATGAAGCTGCCCAACAAGATACCTTTATTCAGCCAAATTGGAAAACTTGTGTGTAACTCAAAAGATCAGAATAGAGTCCTTATTGAGCAAGGTTAGGAGGGATAGAAACAATCAGCTTATATAGAGTATTTTTACTTCATAGGAATGTGGTTCTGATTGCTGAAAATGTATCCTTTGCATGAAGTACAAGCATAATCCTATGCCTACTTTGCCCTTTGAGTAAAAGTATGCTTAATAGCAATTTCAGAGGAAAAAAAATCTATTTAAAGCCTGTTGAGCAGAATATCCACTTATAGAGGGAAGCTATAAGTGAATAATGTTAATGGAGTTCTGTTTTGTAAAATGCATAGGACAACTAATAGAATCAAGCTCCTATAACAGTGAATGATTGAATTACATTTAAGAGAGTACCTAATTTATGACCTTTAAAGATAGTTTTAGAGCTGTCTGTTTTTGTAAATCCTAGACCACCTTCATACAGAAGTTTTTAAGAATCTCATCTCTCACTTTATATTATGGTCACAGGACATTTTGTGCTATTGTACGTCAGTAGTTCCATTAAAACATTTAACTAGGCTAATTACTGAAAGAAAAAATACTTTCTAGAGAAAATTATTATGCCTGTTTATTAGTGTGGGAACAATTCTTAATCTGGGAGTAAATTTTGAACAACAGTGATAAACAATGACCAGACCAGGACCTCCTCAGAAAAAGGAATTAAATCCTATAAATGTGAGCCCTATAAATACCAATTATTGAGTGTTTTTTTCCTAAAAAGTATAAGTTTGTACATAACATCCACCAATCACTGGCATATTATGTAGAGGAACATTGAAGTTTTATACTCCTATAATTTTTTCCTTCCATTTACTTTTACTGTATGTGTTTGTTTTACTGCTGTGAAACTGATTCAGTGTTGCCTTGTGCAAAGGAAACCCTCAAATTTAGTGCACACTTCATTAAAAAGTTACTTTCATCAGTTTTAAAGAGGCCTCTCTTGCAGACATTTCATGTTGGTTTTGCCTTGCACTGTTCAGGAAAGCAAAGTGAATTTGAGAGCCCTTCCATGTAGCATTGGGGTTTATATAGATATTCTGTGTAGAAATGCCCTTCTACAACTCTCTGTTAAGTTTTACATCATTCCTTAAATCATTCTACAATTTTGTTAGCTTTTGTGCCAAAGGGTTATGCCTGCTGTGGTGTCATTCATTGCTCATCCTAAAAGAAGGCAGAGAACAAAGGTGGAATAAGCTGCTAATCTTCTGGATCAGCCAGACATTATTCAGTGGTATATGGGAATTTAAGGCACTGATCCTTAAGGGCAAGAGGTTCAGGAGAGGGGCTGTGAGGCTGCCAGAAGCAGTAACTTCCTTGTAGCATCCTAGTTGCCAGAGTGCTGGTGTGTCACGCTGTCTTAAAAGTGGCTTTTGCCTGCTGGGTGCAGTGGAGCTCTCTGTGTAGCACCAAATTTTCAGAGAGCTACAAATGGAATGGGCTAGTTTAAGAATGTGATCATTTGATTTATTTATTTAACTTTTATTTTAAGGTGAGTTTAGCAGGAAAGACCCTAGCAGTCTATAGGTCTTGCCTGTTCACTTCGAAAGCTCTGTGCTGTAGCTCTGTCTGAGTTCCCATTGAGAGAACCTCAAACCTCTGCAGAGTCAGAGCCAAAAGGGCTGGACTGCATGTGTACAGTTGTGGAAGAGAATAGAAGAAGACAGTGAGATTTCTGTGGTTGATCATGCAGTTCTGTCCTTTATAAAGTAAAAAATGTATTGTTTTACAGAGAAGCTCCATTATAGGTCAGCCCTTGTCTTAACCAGCCACTTGAGAGTGGCCCCACTTGACTCCCAACACAATTCACTTTGACTGTTAGTTAAGGACTCTTTCTGCTATGTCTGTGGTGTTCCCAGCTCCATATGGTGGTAGCTTAAGGCTGATCTAACAGTAAACAAGAAGTACAGGGTTTTGGTCACACAAAGGTATGGGCTTCAGTCTGTAAAATTAAAGAAGAGATTAAATGCAAGAGAAGTATTCTTGATTTTACACCAAATATGCCAGGAATCAGAGATTAGGTCTCACCTATTTTTGACATGCTTGTTGGTTCAGTGTCATACCTTTTCCAAAGTAAAACTTTTTTTAGGGATTTTTTTATTTTATTGCTGCTTTTCTGAAAATTAAATTCTTGCACTATACTGTATATTCAGTATTCACAACGTGGAGAGATTCTGGCTTTGCCCCAAACCACTTACAGTCTTGATACTTTTACAGTGAACATCTCTGGAGCAATGAGGAAGATTTTTGGAGGATAAGAGGGAATGTCAGACTAAAGCACTGTAAATAATTTATAGTCCTTAGATACTTGTCCTGTGACAGTTCCCAGTGCTTCCAGTTTCTTCTTACCACCCCTACTTTCAGCTATCAGTTATAGAATCATGACTTAAAATTGCTAATTGCATAGTAAACAGAACAATATTGTTTGCCCCAAGACAGATTACCATTTCTCATTACAGAATTCACATAGACCACAAATCATTGATACCATCTCCACCAGTTATAATAAAGTTTATCTTCAATCTGATAAAAAGCATGTACTGAATAATAACTGTTGCTCTTATTGTAAGTGGTTTAAAAAAACATGCTTTTTAAAAAGCTGGGTAGTTCATTGGAGTTGCAATTCTGCATTTGCCCTAACCAAGTGAGGTGAGAGTTGGGGACATAAGTGGTCAGATTTCCAAGCATGGCTCTGTGGGTGCAGCATGTATGGTGTCACTTGACAACTGATGAACCTCTTACTGTTATCACAGTCAACTAACACAGTCACTCCCACTTTTCCTGCATTTATCTGTATTTGTACTTGAACCCTTTGTTCAGTGTGTTACGGATTTGCTTCTTTAGCTTATTCATAGGGAATTAAAGTGCACTAGATGCTGTAAGAAGGTTTATCTCTTCAGTTCAAATTGTAGAGATCCTGGATGGTCTGAAGGTTTCTGCCTCAGTCCCCACAATGAGTACTTGCAGCTGCAGCAGTGAAAGGATAGACACTAAGTCTTGACTGAAAAGTGCCTTAAAAAAACAGGTTCATTTTACTTATCTCCCACCACTACTTATGCACATGCATGAAGAAGAAATAATTTAGCATGACACAAACCACCAAAATCCATAAAGGGAATACCATAGCAGAAGCATGGATACTGTAATGCTTTTCAGCTATTTTACAAAGGTAGATATATTCTAGTAGTGCATTTTTAGCCTGCCCTGGTGAATTCAGATACTCCTCGGGGAGGTTAATCTTTTAACCCTAAATGTTTTTACGTCATATATACTAAGAGGAAAGCATTTGCATCATTGTGTGTCATTAACAATGAGATTGGCCCAAATGTTAGCTGTCACAGCTGAATTTTGCATTTTGCTACCTGTTTGCACTGAGATCAGGCTCAGCTGGCAAGTTCAGCTCTAAGTACAAACTTTCTCACAGCCTAGCTCTGTTCCTGACTCAGGGAAGGGCTAGGTTGGTGAGAAGTCCTAAAATCTGGAGCCAGTTTTAAAGTTTAGGGACTTCATAAGACAACTGAAAATATTGTGCAAGTCCATCAGGGTGTGTGAAGTTGTGATTGAATCAGGTTCTAGTGTAATTCTGTGGGGAAGCAGGGATTCAGAAAGATTCTTTCAGAGTTGAACCCCAAACTCATTAAAATATTACAATAAAGTAATTAATGCACATGGCCACTAGACACTCTTAAAATGTAAATTTCACAGCTGTAAGAAATTAGATTTGTTTAAAAATAACAGAAGGCTCAAGTACAAATTATGGAGTAAAAGCCTATAAAATTTCAAACTTGGTTTTAAGGCACAGGCTTCTTTTTTTTTTTTTTTTCTTTTANTACTAGCTCATTTACTTCAGCACTAGTGTTCAGAAACTGAATTACTTGTCTGCCTTTTCCCTCTGAAGTTGTAGTTAGGTACCATTGCAAAACCAGTTAGTTGGGAAGTTTTCTTATCAGAAGGTTGAACTTGGAGGACAAGGCAAACTTTGCAAGGAGCCTGTGCCTCATCTGAATCCCATCATGTGTTCAGGAGGTGCTGGGCTTGCAGCTACAGGCACAGAGTTGTGAAGTTCCCTGAATGCCCATGTGAGTTGTTTGCACAGCTGGAAGGACAGACAGGTCTCAGCTGACACCCACTATTAACAGTTGTTGGGAGCACTGCTTTTTCACTATATGTGTGTTTTGGCTGGCACAGGAGCTACTCAAGTTGGTCAGTGCCCTTGAATCAATCTGTGCCTCTCAGGTCAAGAAAATTAAAGTTGCTTCAAGGTTCAGAAGCAATGGAGCCAAGTGGATTTTACAAGGGATGTAACACGCATCTTTTCAGTGCAGAGGCCTAATTTCGGATTCTTCAGCACTTTGGTGTTTACAAACATCAGCTTGACTATAACACAAGAAAAGATTTTGGCTAACAAATGTTCATCAGTGTATTTCAGTCCATTTACATTTGAAACAATGCTGAAATACAGGGCTCCACCATGGCTTCTTGCCACACCAGCTCCAGTAGAGTACTGAAATTGGTGAAGGAAGGAATTCCAGTCAGAATATGTTCCAGATGAATCCTGTTG
The DNA here is from genome assembly GCA_013390005.1 of Calyptomena viridis. Taxonomy (NCBI): domain Eukaryota; kingdom Metazoa; phylum Chordata; class Aves; order Passeriformes; family Eurylaimidae; genus Calyptomena; species Calyptomena viridis. The sequence continues at coordinate 74,374 of WEIV01023085.1, forward strand.
GAGAGCCATTTCTAAATGTATGCTACGTGCCTAACTATTAAAAAGTTCAGATTATGACCCCTCTAATGTTATTTTAATGCTAGTTTTTAAAATGTAATTATAAATCAAATTGCATTTAGATCTGAAGCTGACAGTAGTGAGCTGGAACACTCTAAGAGCTGCTGCAAAAATAACCCCTCTCAAACTTTATTACTGGTTTCAGAAAGAAGTGTAAGTGGACTGGCCAGATTCATCCACACTGTTCCCTGTAAGCAGACAGGACAACTTGCTAAATGTTAGTTGTTTCCTGGTTTCTCCATAACATGAGGACTTTTATCTTTACCTGGAAATTACATTTACAAAGTTTGAGTTTCTTTCTTGAAGCTTAAGCTGAAGACACAAACTCATTTACATTGTATTCTTCTTTTCCTTTCTCATTCTTGGCCACAATGAATTTCCCTGAAGATTAAGATTTCTAAAACCTGTACAGTAACCAAAAAGTTGAGAAAAGCAGGCCAAGGGCAAAGTTTTGGGGCAACTCAAGCAATCATAAGGAAGAAATGCACTTAGTGGCTGTTGTGTTGGTCAACGGTGTCTATATAAACATATTTGAAAAAAAGGCCTGGAAATGATACCAGAAGGACAGAGCTGGGATGATGTAAGCATTCAGCAGGGTTGAAATATTCTGTTCAAATAATGGGTATAATGATTTTGGTAACTACATATTTCTTCCCCCCTCTCCCCCTTTTTTTTTTCACTTATTAATGTAAATGTTTGGATTAGATACTCCTGTAACTTGCCTAAAAATTAGCTAATCCACAAANTCTGAACAAACAAGTCATAGTGACTCCTTGGGTACATTTCAAATTTTTTCTTGTGAATGTGGAAAGTATTTATTCAGTAGTTACTTACAGAATTCTTCAGTGAATAATGCATTTTAAAAATCTTTATTTGTAGAGTTTTTGTTTAGATTATTTATAAATTTATAGTCATAGCTGGTTACCTAAATCACATTATTTCTTCTGTCCCCTGATTGCATGAGTTATGTATTTACTTGATTCAATACACAATGTAAATTGTGAGTGTTACAGCTGAACATACATCTAAGAATTTTTGTTTGGTTGCTCAGTTACATAAATCAGCCAGTTAGAAGAAGGAGGGGAGGTACCACATGATCTACTTAAGCAGCTAATACTTTAAAATTTTGAGATTATATATCTAGAAGTATACATTTTGACCACAGTATATAGATTGTATAAATTGAGTATTATTCTTATTCCCTGATTAATGGTTGATGCTGTTACATATACAGAATGAATGTCAACTCAAACTTCAATTTGAAATTTGAAGTCGATGAATATTTAAGCATTCATTCTAGATGTTGACTGTGAAGACATGCTAATATTGGTACAGCACATATACTCCAAATTTTGCAGACATGCAAAACTAGAAAGTAGTTACATGTTCCTAATGCTGTTAACTCAAAATTTTACTTTGAATTACAATGTTTTATAATATTTACTCAGGTCTCATTTTTACCCTGTTTTGCAGATGGAGAAACCGAGGCAAAGAGGTTAAAGGATCTCTCCTGAGCCACAGAGTGTGTTGATGTCTGTTCCCACTCCCTAGACATGTGCACATACTACTAGACTTATCTGCTCTGGCTGCAGCAGGTAAGATAGATTGTACATATAATGTGATCAATTCTTGAATTGACTTAAATATTTTCTAGAAAGGTGAGAGACTCTCAAATACCTAAATACAAGATCTATGTTCTTGTTGGATCCCTGAAAATCATGTGACATAGACTATTTTCTGTTGCAGACATAGAAAAATCATGGATGTAAGGGAGTGATAACTAATGGCTAAAATCTATATTTTCATTAGACAAACATCCTTTTTCCTGACAGTTGTGAAACAGCTGCTGTGGTAGGATGAAGGCCTTTTTCTTTTCCATCCTCAAATAATAAATACACTTTAAGGGACGGACACCTAATACCTGTGACTTAAGATGTTTTTTACTGGACAGATTGTGGTGGTGGAGAAGAATATGGATATAAAAGAGTATGTTTAGTCTTTGTTCCAAATTGTGTAGGTCGTGTTTATACTGCACTTGCTGCAACTCTTTCAGACACAGTCCTTTAGAAAGCTCACAGTGCAGTACCATTGAAGCACACAGCGCTGGCTCTCCAGTTTCTTAGAAAGCTTTTTGGCATCTGAGCAAGCCAGTTTAAAGCTTGCAGGAAGTGAAGTGCTCCAGGGAGTAAAGTGTAGACACACACAAAAATTTCACTCCATAACATCAAAAGTAAAACCTTCCTGGTGGTGGTTAATATTTGCATGAGTAAGGATTATCAGATTTTATCCTGTGTGAATAGAGAACCCTAGAAAGGAGATCCTAGACTCAAATGGAAAGGGCACTGGTGCAATTCTGTGACAAGGTTACTGCATCATTTACTGCGGCTTTGATCCTGTCACTTGTTCTCATGACATGAGCTGCCTTTCTTGTAGGGGTAAGGGTAACACACTTTACCCATGAATTGTCTGGATTCATTTAGGAAGTGTCATCAAAGCTGTGTGCCAGATCTCTGTGTGGTGCAGGAGTCACGCCGGGGGGTAGAGTCAGAATCCCTCCGTGTGTTGACAGACTGCTTGCTTTTCTTTCCTAACACATGGAATCGAAGATGGGCAATTTGTAGACCAGTAAAGAGCAAAAAGACAGTTGCCTTTGAAGAGTTTCTTTTCTGCCTCTTTTCTTTGTCAGGCATGAACTTCTGCACTAGGTGGTAGTTGTGTATGTTGAGGAGGTAGGAGGAGGTATGAACTCAAACCAGACTGTCTGGCTTATAGGTGCCTCAATGGAAATGCATTTGCATCAGAGCTTCTCTTGGAAGAAACTGGTGACAACCAGGCAACCAGGGTTCTTATGTCTACTCCAGTGAAGATACAAATTTGTTTCCAAGCACTGTAGCCCTTAAGCAGCTGGTAACAAGGTCCCAGAAACAAAGTGGGACTCTGTGAGTTCTGATGGTTGCTGTCTAACGAGTATTAAATTAAGGAAAGAATGATGACCACTAATATTAATGTTATTTCTGAACTGTTCCCAGATAAGTTAATAAAGTTGCAGCCTGGTTGACCTATATTTCCCATCGTCCTACAGTTTGGAGAATCCAACCCAAACACTGCTGCCACTTTGCAGTTGTGCAGTTTGGCCATGTTCATGTGGCAAGACTGAAGTGAATGAGGTTTATTTTGGAAACATATTTCAGCGTACTGCATAAATGTGTGGAAGAATGGTCTTGAGGCTGCAGTGGGGCTATTCAAATGCTCATAGTTAAGTGTGTTCTGAAGTAGTTTGCTGTAGATAAGGTACTTCAGTTTTTCCTCTATGATGTAAACTGATTTCATAAAAGCATAACTGAATTGTGGCTTTTAGAAGAATAGAAAGTCTAGCTATGCACTGAGTAGTTAGGCAAATTCCTTGTTTGTTTTGTTTAAATTCTTAAATATGCAGTTCTTCATTTATTTTGCCCCTTATGTGGCTTTCCTTTCTCTGTCTTCAGTGAAAATAATGTCCAGAATTATTCCCTCCTATTGGGGTAAAGATTCACACAAAGTAAGTCTGCTCATGTGTGCTCTCCCTCCTTTGGTGCAGACCTACAATCTGCATTTAACTCTGTACATACACAGTGCAAAGCATCACAGCATAGCAGCTGTTTGGTGGTGACAATGTAGGTATACAGTCACAAAAGAACTTAAGATAATTGCTCAAACGACATCTTCTGCAAAATGCTAATATTCTTGTGAAGGGTCCCCCTTGCAACAGGAGGCATGAGCATTTTTATGTTCTGTTTTCTGCTGCCATACACTTTTAATTCTGTTCAAACCGTATCAAGGAGACTTGAGAAAAAATCAACCATTAAAGACTTGCTCTTTGTTTTTTCAATCTGTGACCCTAGCAATCTCTTTAGCAAGCCATGGTTCAGTAAACTGGCACACAGCAGTAGTTCTACAGTGGAAAAATCATAAAACAGATGGAAGCTTTACATTTTTGTTTAGTTTTTAAGAGCAGTTTTTATAACATCGCTTAAAATCATTCTGATGCATCATACTGTTTACACTTAAAGCTTTGTAGCTAAGATGTTTACACTATAGAGAATGTTTTAAGATATTTTATAGTTATGATATTTAGATAATTGGCAAGAAAAAAGATAGTTTGTTGAGATTACAGTGATGTTGGTAACCGTGAAGTAACTTATGAGTCTCAATAAATATGTCCAGTTCAGTGGAAAGTACAAACTCAGTTAAAACAAAACAACACAAGAGGGAATGTCTTTTTAGTGAAATCATTTCCTTTTCTTAATCAAAAGATGACAGCCACAGCCTTAGAACTCCCATCTGTAATGCACCACTCCATGTATCTGTATACATGGCTTTTCTTTTTATGATTGATACTGTTATATCAAATTGGTCAACTAATATTCTGCATAAGTTCAGGCAAATGACATACAAAAGTTCACTTTCCATGCAAAAGTTGAAACAATCTAAAGTGAATCCTACTCATTTTCTCTTAATACTCTGTTTTCAAGATAAATACATTTAGATGTTTTCATGTAGAGGAATGTCTTCAGAGCATAGTTTTGGAACATTTGAAAAAAAAGTCCCCAAAAATGCATTAATCAAAAACAATAACTCCTTTTAACTTTTGTAACTGCTCAGAAGTGAAGTATGAAATAGTCTGTGTGTGGGCCACAAATGTTGGGAATGCAAACATTTCACAATAAACATGTTTAAATGAAAGTACTTGGCTAGATATACTGGAAGATAGTACATGTTGGGTTAATTAATGCATACTCCATAAAAATAAACCTCACTTTCAAGATCTGACCAATAAAAATCATTAGTATATTTGGATCAGATGTGCTGATGGATGATTTTTATGTATACATTAAAGGTTTGTAAAGCGAATTGTCCTTGAAAAACCTAGGAACAGATTTCAATTTTAAGTCAAAATGACCCATTACATCTACTCTTTGTGTTTTCCTATAGCAATATGATGAATTATTTCAGTTTTATCTTCTATACCTGCAATTGATTTACTATTGATGGGCTTCAATTTATCATTTTAAATGTGAAAATCACAGCTACATAGCTAGAAACTGTTCACTTTCATAGAAATTGTTTGCCTGTAGAATGCAGTATCTGATTCTAGGCATAAGCAAATTACTATAACACATTATTTTTCTTCAAAAAACTTGCAGATCTTAAATTGAATCATTTTAGTACATACATAAAATAGTATTTTACATTAAAAATCGTATCATACTCTTAGGGAAATCATATTTATAAACAAAGAGGTGAACTGGGTTTACATTGTATTGTGCTGTTGAGCCAGTTAGAAATAATGAAGCAAACTGAGATTGTCTTTCATGTTGAATAGTGTCTTTCTCCAAAGCTGGTCTCATTAAAGACAAGGTGGTGATCTGTATTCTGACAGATGTCAGAATACAACCTGGCTAATTTACTGAATTTGTGGTTGCTTTGTAGGAAAGCCCCTCTCTGCATCTGTAGGAGTTTGTATGAGCAGAATTAAATAGAACTGACCCAGAGACTGCTTTCTAAAAACAAGACATATTTTAGTTTTTACCTCTTTGTCTGCAAAATATGCAAAACAAGATATTTGACAGGTCAAGCCCAAAGCCCAACATAATATAAACAGAACAAAAATTTAACTCGCAGTTTAAAAAAAAATTAAACTCTTCCCCTACAGTTATCAGCAGCAAAATTTTTATTAATTTTAACACCAGGAGCGGGTATAAGAGCATCTGTGCAGAAGAATCTTCCGATCTCTGGAGTTAAATTGACTTCATTAAAGACCAGAGACCTGATGCTGTAATTTTATCATATCTTTTCTGTATCGTCACAAAGTCACTATTCTTGCACATGAGAAGAAACCACTTTTGCTCTAGTGGCTTCATACATTATCCCAATCCTGCACTGCACAAAGTTTTTGATGTTCTGCATTTTAACTCATTCACTAGTTACTTTTTTTTTTTTTTGTGAGCATTATAAAGGATTTAGAGGTGAGGGTGATAATCCTGTGTTCAAGTTGGGCAGGTTTCTGTGGAAAGTAGGTTGCACGGAAGATGGCTGCAGAAGTCAAGACTGATGAAACTAATAGAGGGGGTGAAAATGTCTGTCTGATGAGTAGACAAGTACGGAAACGATCCGGGAATGTGCTAGCAGACAAAAGGCTAGAAAGCTTGAATGTGGCACAGCTGAAGAGGGAAGAACTGGTAAGAGAAGGGGGTTGACAAGTTTCTGGTATTGACAGGAAACATGATCTGCACAGCTGTATCTGTGACTAACTTAAAACTGGCAGGACATTCTTTAGATGATTACATCTATCAAACTGCTCTTTAAAGAAAGAATAAATATTTTACCAAAATGGAAGGGGGGGGGAGGGGAAGGCTTAGAGATGCTTTAATAAACTATTAGAAGTCTCTTTTGAAGCCAGTGCCTTAGAAGGCAGTGACTTCTGATGACTAGAAACAGTTCCAGGAGGGGAGCCACTGGTAATGGAAGCAAATAGTGGGCAGGAGGCTGCAGCTTGTTCTTTAAATACCTTGCAAGATAACATCTAGTTAGACTGTGAGCTTCTAATTCGCATCTAATTAATAGGGCATAGGGGAAAAGGCATCTCTCAGTCAGTTTATGGAAGCAGAAGATGCATTGCACGAATTGTTCTTTGGACTGTTTGGTTTTATGCAGCATGCTTCTGTAGCACTGACTGTGCTGGAGCCATCAGTCTTGCTGCAATTGGCCTAGCTATCCAAGACCAAGTTTAAACACACTAATTTGAGTACTCCTGACAAATGTGGTAATCTGGAAGTCTGTGTGTGACGTTTATTCTGCCGAGATCAACAGCGCTGTACAGCACTGCTGCACGTGCCTTAGTTTGCTATTTATTTCAGAGTGGTTGGGATACTCTTGGTGGGAAGTCTACAGTTAGAAGCAATTGTGAAGTCTCAGTTGGCACAGATTAGTCCCAGGATTTAGGACTAGCAAAGGGACTTAAGCATTAAATCCCTGCCTTTCCCCTCTAGCCTTGTTCCGAGCTTAGCTGATTACAGGACCAAACTTTGAGATTTTCAGCTAATGAAGATGATACACAAGGAAGTGGTTTATATAGCTTGATTTATATTGATGAAATGAACTGTGATTTATTTACAAATAATTACATATCATCATTCTAGTTAGTAATATTGCCATTATAAACAAAAAGTACAAAGTTTTTCAACCCTAGAGGATGAGGTTATTAGTGGTAACAGCACAACCCACAAGTTGCTAGGCCAAAAGGAATACTTAA
>WEIV01023085.1:86721-89221 GCA_013390005.1 Calyptomena viridis
ATAACCTTTTATAGTTATGTCTGTCTGTTGAAAACAGTAGTTCTGGGTTAATCAGATGTTTTCAGTATATATACTTATCTTGAAGTAGGATTCAACTATCGTGGATAAATATGATCTGATAATATGCATTTTGACCAAAATTATGTAAAATATCTTCTCTGCATAAAAAGTAGTACTGTTACTATGTGCATTCTTACCAGGTGTGAGAAAACCTTGCTAAAACATTTGCATTTGTATTTCAGTACTGGGTAAGCAAGTGCAACATTAGCTCTCTGGGACTGTTTTTATGCTATGATATGCCAGGCTATGCTTAAAAACTGTAAATTCGTGATGAAGGAAGGGTGATCACACTTTGTTGGAAGGAAAAGCGTGGTCAAAAATCAGGATAAATCAACTCAGTGTCTGTTGAGCTGTGCTCAGTTATTATCACCTAATTACTTTTACCCTAGCAATCTCACCTGAACATACATTAATTTTTTCCAGTTTCTTTTCTATAGTCTTGAAGTTAAAACATTTTCCAAAATGTACAAACAAACAGCTAATTTCATTGCACTTCTGTCTGCATGCATTGAAATAAAATATGATTAGCTAGCTGAAAATGTGTAACTTTTCAATCAGTAGTTAATTCAGTCCCAGAACCATATTCATATAGGTTTGAAACAAAATTGACCTTCTTGTTTATGTGATGTGTACATACAATAAGTGCCTGATTCAGTAACAAGCTACTCAACAATGTAGATTTTCTGAGACCCAGGAAAAGAAGCAAAATATACTGTTCTTCTGAATAGAGCCATCACCTGTGCACTGTTAATGATCTGAAGTTTCTGCATTCGGAAGGGGAAAAATCAGTACAGGAGACAAATTCCTCACGTTATGAAGAACACAAAGTTCTCATGGTCCAACATTCAGCAGCTGAATAGAAAGTTGTAGGAACAGGGAGGGCCCCTTCCCATGGCATCATTCCCTATGGCTGCTGTTGTCTTTTGAGTGTAGGAAGTTTTGAGGGTTTAGCCCAGAATGGAAACTAGACAATGCATGTGACAGTGCAACCTCTGGGCTCTGCACCCACTGATGCACCAGAAGTATGTGCTGTGTGAGATTTCACTTTGCATGGTGGACCTGCACCTTTTATTCTCTGAATTTCGGAGCTGTGGCTGGTGATGACTCATTATGGCTATTCTGTGTCACTGCCAGTGGCAGAAATGGGGTAGGGTTTATCTTTAGTGTTCTTTAGAGCCCTGTCTGGAGGCCTGGTCAGGATAGGTGCTGGATATCCACAGTTCTCACTAATAGCTGTGTGAGATGAAGTTGTTCTGTGTCTCAAACAGTCTTAATTGTGAAGAACCTGAGCATATGGGGAGGCTTTGGCTTTGCTCTGAAGTTTCTGTGGTATGTTGAATACTTGCTTCTACCTTCAAACTGAAAAGGTTTGATGGCAGAATGAAACAATTAGAAATCCATGACTATTAATTCAACTTTGGGTGGAATTTCATTTTACATGCATATGTATTTCATTTTGGTAAAACTTTCTGCGCTCACTTTCAAAGCCCCCTTTTGTCTTTAATTTAGTATATATTTCTTTACCTAAATGTGTTGTAGGAAGCTGTATTTTGCTCTTCAGAAATGTCTACAATTAGTGAAAATACCACTATTGTGTTCATTCAGTATTTACAGCATGTTAGTGAGTGTTAACGTGCCATTAACAAATGCACTGACTTGCACACCTGCGTTTTTATGGTGTGTGTGTGTGGGGAAGAGAAGCAGTGGTTCACTCTTCCAAGGTGTCAGCACTGTAAATCGGGGGAATGGTGTCTTGTTGACTCTGCACCCAGATGGAGATGGACTTGAAACAAAGTGCTGACAGAGGTGTGAATCCTCTCACCTCATCTTAATGGGGTGTTAAATTAAAAACTTAGTTATGACCATATAAATGTTGTTGTTAAGACAGTTGTCCACAGCACACAAACCTAACATGAGTCATTGAACACATACATTTTACAGTATATTAAAATATTTATATTGCTAATGTGTGATATAATAGAACCTACTGGATCTATTTCTAAAATTTGGAAATGCATTCTGTCTTTTAAATTACTACTTAAGTGTTTAGTTTATTGATGTGTGGTGTCATTTATAAATTCATAGCCGTCATATATGGCTTATTTGGATTGAGCGTGATTTCTGTTCTTCAGAAATGCATGTGAAGTATATTATAATTTTATTCTATTTTAAATAAGCAGTTTTAAGAGTGTGTATATATCTTACAATGTACTGTTGAACTGGATCTGAACAGGATAGGATAATTCCAGAGCCTTTGCATGATCTGGGAGGAGTAGTTTTTGTCCCATGTACCACACATTTTCCTGGAAGAATCAAGAGTTTATCACAAAAGGTAGACTTTTCTCATAAAAAAACCCCCAAAACTCAACAAAACAACAAAAAAACACCCCTAAAAACAAAACCCCAAAACACACCAAAGCAAACAGTAAGATACATCACA
>WEIV01023085.1:94221-136721 GCA_013390005.1 Calyptomena viridis
CCAGTTAGATAGCATGGCTTTTGAAATAGGCGATGCCTTCTCTAATTAGGCACCATTGCAGTTACTGATGGATTCAGACAATTTTGTGTTCAAAGTTAATGCAAGTTGGCTTTGATCAGCCTCTGACTATGATTGGTAGCAGTAGTTTTATCCATGCTTTATGCAAGTCACCCAAACCTCTTGGTTATACAGAACTGAGCTAACAGCCTTAGAGGAAAAAAAAAATCCACTAAGTGAGCCATTGTCAGAATGTACCATGTGGATGAAACCCAGCCTTCCTGACTCCTAAAAGGGATGCATGGAAAGCATAGCAAACCCCAGGTGTTTAATTTGAATCTTAAGTATGTGGTCAAAGGTGATGCTGCAAAAGCTGTATATTCAGCAGGGTTCAGTCCAGGTGTCTTCCTCCTGCAAAACCCACTTGGCTTCCCAGCCTGGCTCTACCCACCGCTGTGAGTGATGTTCTAGGGGAAAAAAAGGTATCAAGCACAAGTAATCAGGCTGCCTTTAATGATCTGTGCAGCTGTCTCTGTCTCCTCTTCTCACAGCCTCTAGATTAGATGCAAGGTACGTGTGTCTGTCCCACACCTCTGCACGCTGCTCTCTCTGTGATGCACAATCACTGCATCAGAGCTCACGGGGATGTGAGCTGAACCTGTGTGGCCATTCTACTGGTGCCTTCCCCATAGGGTTTTTGATGAATTTGCATGAGGTGATTATCCCCTCATGCATGTCTTGGAAAGGCAGGTAACTCCACATTGTCAGTTTTCCATCTGTAGCATGTGGATAATGATACTTTTCTGCCTCACATGGGTGTTGTGAGCACTAATTAGTTAATGTCTTTTCAGCACTTTTATCATACAAATACTAAGCAGTTATTGCTATAATTATTATTTCTTATTATTTTGTTGTTCTTCAAATGAGGGATTTTGATCACTCAGCTATGTCTGGGTGTTTAAAACTTCATATACATTGAGTGACAGTGTTATGGTAATGCCAGTTAGTTGCTTTAAAAGGCTGATGCATGCATTATGCTCAACAAATCCACCCCAACTGAAGCAGAGTTTTCCTGAAAACTGTTCCTCTGAAGCAAAAAGGTCATGCCACCAAACACCAAAATCCAGTGTCTGTAATATTATAAGGCATAACATGGTCTACATTAGTTGATTAATAGTGCGTGCTTTGAGTGAGCACTGGAAAAAACTCAGTTTGCTAGAGGGAATGTGGTTTTGGGCATCGATGGCTGAACTACAGCCGTGTCAGTTCAGCAATGCGGTATTCCTGAGTCTGTGCCAAAATAACTGGATTTCTGCAGAATTTCAGGTTTTCTCAAATGCCAAATTTAGGCGAAACTTTAAAAGAAAAAAACCCTAAACAAACCCAAAAAACTTAAGAAAAACTTATCAAAAGATGAAGCCATCACATTCTCTGTGGTTCAGTGTGGAAATCACATGCCTACCAAGAGTCATCCAGGGGACAGTGAACCCTCTCAAAATAATGCTTCCCCAGCTACAGAATCCAGCCCCAAGATTCCCTTGGCCTGGGGGTTGTCTAAGACCAAGAGAATGCCTTATTTTCTATATGACATAATTTTAAAGCCTGGAAATCCTAATTTTTGCACAAATAATTGAAAAACAACTGGAGTTTGTTGTTGTTTTGGTTTGGGGATTTTTTTTCCTTCAGAGAAGGGGAATTCTTATGTATGAAAGCTTCTTCTTGCAGATCAAGGGACTGGCTTCTGTAGCAGTCTTCCTTTTTCTGGACTACTGTGGAAGCTTTTCCATACAGTCTGAGGACAATATAGAAGGCTAATGGCATGAAGGATTCAATTTCCCAGGTGGAAAGCATGGGCATGGGAATGAAATTCTTATTATGTACAGCCAGTTGGAATTGGATGCAGAACAAAGCAGATCTCTGGCAAGCTTCTGAAGAACTGATTGATGATGGAGTACTGTGAGGGGAAGGAGTAGAGGCTGGCAGGTAGGGATGGGTGGGTTGAGAACTATGGGAAGCTGCAAATCATCACCACCTGGTCCACGAAGACCAGGAGAAAGAAATGCAGCTCAAGTCTTAGCCATCTTTTTTTCTTGGAGACTTTTAAGGATCCATGAAAGCATGGCTGTAATTGGATTAGAGTTTGTGTGGAGGCAGATGTCCTTGACTTGCTGTCTGCTTCCCTTGTGGAGCAGCTAGGGATTTTGCTGGTGAGGAGAGGGCTTTTGTGTTAGGCCATAGCTGGAGAGTATACTTTCCAGAGGTGCTCCTCTGTGCCACATCATGGCTGGTTTCCTGCTCCGTGACCACCGGTACAACTGAAGTCAGCAGCTCATCCCAGACCAAACCCAGAGCTCTGTGAACACACAGAGCAGAGGGACATGGGCAGCTTGGACATGAGTGAGGTGTGGAGGTTTTCTGGTGGTGTTTCGGAGAGAGGTGGGGTGAGGCAGGATTCAATGGGATAAGCTGGATAGGGCTGCTGGGTTAGTCCTCTCAGCAGAAGGCACCTGCTGCCCTGCTCCGTTGGATGGATCACCATCAGGATTTCTTTTGTTTCCAGACTTTCCCATGGGATTTCCTGTGGGGAAGGTATGATCTTCTCCATACAACAAGCTGTCAGTCTTATGACAGCTATATAGTGCCTGGACTGGTTTGTCTGCAAGTGAAGATTTTCAAGCTAAGTTTGTTTCTTACTGAGGTTTGTCTGGAAGTGACTGTGAAAACAAGAATACCCTTTTTTGAGGGTTATTTTGAAAATGGCTGTGTTTGTAAAGTGAGGATGCTGTATATGACATAGATGAATAATGTGGGAGAGTCCTGCAGCTCCTATGTAAACTGGCATGGTTTTCTTTCGGTGTTGGAGTCACTTAAAAAATCCTTACGTAAATTCAGCCCTGAGAGCAATTTAAAACTACAATTAGGGTAGGAATACTTTTAAGTTAAATACCTGATTAAATACAGATAGGATATCTATTTTTGAAAAGTGACAAGTGTTGGTTTGTTTTTTTATTTTGTGGTTGCTTGTGCTTATATACTCACTGCTGTATTTTATGGTTTGCACCTGAAGTTACTTAATGCACTATGCCCAACAGCTATGTACATATCCATTTATGTGACCTTGTAATCACTTTATTAGTGCTTTAGTGCCTTGTTGCTGTTATTTGTATCAGCCTAAGCCACAAGAAGTTAATTTCAATAGAATGTCATAAACTAAGATGGAAAGAAGTAGTTCACTAAAAGTTATGAAGCAATAGGTACAGTTCAGTCATGGCAGGGCTTTTTCCTAACCTCAAGGAAGTCACAATGTAAGCTCTGGTGTTTTGTCGGTGTTTTTTTTCCATTTTATTCTCGTTAAGTGTTAATTTTACAATTATTTTTTATAATGTGTTTTCAGAAAGACAAAGTTTATAGACAACATAACCGTAAGCCAACAGATATCTCTACAGGGAAACAATTTCTACATTTTAGAGGAAACAAGTTCTTTTTCTGATCCCAAAATCTTGTCTGTTTCTTTTCTTTATTTTTCTACAGCGATATCGGCTGGTCTGGTAAAAGCTATTACATCTCTGTATAACACTTCTCATTCTCAGAATAGACTATCACAGTTCCAACAACACACCTATTACATACTGTAAACAATTTTATTTAATTGATGTCAGAATTAAATTCTATTTTTTTAAATAAATGCATGAGTGGATTATCTGGAGAGAAATTTTTAGTACCTACAATTGCAGCATGCAAAACTTATTAAGAGGTCATTGTCAATACTTCATTTTGTGACTGTAACTAGGTGTTGCTTTATTGTGGTAAATAAGCCTAAATAAAAAGCCAACTTTCCAATACATTCCCAACAGATAGGCTTAAGATACTGTGTGCCTGTATCATAAAATAACAGATCATCCTATTGGAAAACAAAACAAAACTCCATTAATTAAGTACTCAGTTGTATCTTATTAGAATGTTTTTACAGTTTTAGGAAGGGACAAATCCCAAGGTGTCTTCCATGAACATAGCTGAGGAAACAGTGGCCCATTTTTAGCTTGAGCAAGAAACACTGTAATAGACTGAGTTGCTGTTATAGAAAGTTTATTGTTATTGGTGTATAAACTAGCTGGGGGCTTAAACACAGAGCAGCTGGGTAATTTAGCTAGCTCCTGGATCCAGTTAAAAAAATCTATGTTCTGTCCACAGTAGGGGAATGGTCATAGCTGAGAAACTACTGTATATTAGATTGTACCACACCTGTGGTGTGTTCACCATTATAAGCTGTGTAGGCTGTAGAAAGCATTAAATCCCCTCATTACTGCCTTACATAAGACAGACACTTCAAGCAGTTCCACGTTTATCTGAGATTACCAGTTAAACTCATTAAAAAGCAACTAGGGCTGGTTCACTCAATTGGATGTTTTCAGGATTTTTGTGTGCGTTGTGATTAACAACAGTATGTCTTTGATTAGGGAGATGACATTTTTGGGAAGAGTTACCCTTTCTGATTTTTCTGTTCACTCGGTAAATCTGAGGTGACAGGTATGTTGTTAGCTCTCTCAACCTCTGTTGGTAAAGCTAAACTTCTGAAACTGGAGCTAAATTTTTTTTTTTACCCCTTTTAATTTGAGAAAGAAATGCATCATTAACACATCGGGTTCTAGCCAAGCTCAGGCTCTGACAGCAATTACAGGCAACTGATGGAATAAATTGTTTGGAAAAGTCTTTATCATTAATGTTTCCTATTTCTTTATACCAAGTAAATGAGGGGAAGAAACTTTTGAGTTGTAACCAGGTAGCAGTACATTGAACTTCCTACCACTGATGTCCTGGTTTTCTTTGGCTGTTTTTCCTTTTTTTTCTCCTTGTTTCACTTTTTCACATTAAGTTTCGCACTTGATGCTACTCACTAAATAAAACCTTACTAGTTTCTTTAAACCCATTAGTAAACTTAGCCTGGTGCATGGCTACACAGAAGTCAGTGGGGCCTCGTTGGTGGATTTCTCTGTTGAAAAACATAAATGCTTTTGGGATCAGAGCTGACAGTTGTGAGCTTCTGTGGACAGGACACATTCTCTTCATTTGTACTAGGAAGTTGTTGTCTCCTCAGCTCTGAACCTGGCTAATATCAGCCAAGATATTCGTGCACTACTGTAATACAAAGAAGAGTATTAATGGCATTTAACATTGTTTTTTTTCATAAAGCAATCAAAGAAGTCAAAGTAGCAGGCATAACTAATATTACTTACAGTCAGATAGGGCTACATCTCTCTCATAAAAAGTGTTTTTCTGCAATATTTAACCATTGTTGGCAACAATCATCAATATTAATCCTTAACAGCAACATGATAACCAAGCTAGCAGATAAAATGGCTGTTAAAAAAGTAGGAAAAAAAGGAATAATAGGATTGTGGAATTTTAATATTCTCCAGCTATTTATTAAAGAGTGCTTATTTTGTATGTGTTTATTTCTAATAATCAACTGTAACATTACTTTGCAAAAAACTGTAATTGCTTCTTAATTTCAAATCCCAGATCCTTTGTGCTGTATACAAAGGTAGGATATTTCTGTACTTATTGTTCACAGCACTCTGTGTAAAAAATCACGTTCATTTCAAGAAGCTGTTATGGTATTGATTCTGGTAAAGACTTCCATTAACTGACCAATCTAAATCTCATAAGTGATGTCAGGATAGTTATGCATTTGCTTGGTTCAAGTATTCAGCCATTATGTTAGAATGCAGGCAGTGTCTGAATATGGCTGTTAAATTATTTCTAAATACCGAACCAGAACAGCTTAACAGTTCTGCAGTTTGAGACTGACACAAAAATGACAATCTGCCACCTCTTTGTTTTTTAAATATTAACGTTGTATTGGGATAGTATTTTTGGAGTAAAAACCTGTGGCACGAGAGGATAAGTGACATAAACAAAGGCAGCTGGGCTGCATGAAATAATGGAACAATAAGGCCCTTACAGCCGTTCTCATCACTCCAGTATGTTAATTAGCATTCTGTTGTGGCCGCAACACTGAAAACATGTAATCTGTATTGGTGTACTGTACAGCTGTGAACACACATTCTTTTTTGTTAGTCCCTAGAGTTAGCCTTGCCATTGGCATATGTGTGTGGGCCAAAAGTCAAACCAGCACCACTAAAATGCCACGCTATAGAGGCAAAAGAGATTTTGTTTTATTTATTTCCATCGTAACCTGTGATGTAATCTGGCTACACAGCTTCTGTCTGTCTGATTCTTTTGCCATCTTGCATGTGTGTATGTTGTGTGTGTGCATGTGAGTGTGTGTGTGCAAAAGAGTGTGTGCATATATGGCCAAACTAATCACCTGAAATAAGTGATTTAGGAAGATAAAATCTGCTATAAATAAAGAAAAGCTTTTTTCTCAGTAGAATAGTTTAAAAGTCCACCATGAAGAACGTAACAGCTATATCTTCTTTTTCATGGGTACAGCTAGTTTGATATTTTTATTTGAAATTTTTTAAAGAAAAATAGTTCAGAAATCATGAGGGCTTAAGTGAATTCAGCTGCACAGACATGGAACACTCACTTTTTTTTATTTTGATACAAATATGTGAAAATAAAATTAGTGACAGCAAACCAGGACAGAGATGATTAAGGATGAAAAAGTTGCCATTTATACTCAGTTTTAAAAGAAATAATACTGAAGTCAGGATCTCTGCTCACCATATCCATGTTAAACTTACTTGGCCAAGGGCTAGAGGAGGCCACCTGATTTGATGAGATGGAAATCATTCCTCATATGAAGGGGTTGGTATTTCTTTGTAGTGCTCCTATAATTTAAAAGCATGCTGACCTAACACACAGGTATTTACCTAGCGAAGAAGCCTATCTTTTGGATCATAAATTGGATTTAAAATTAAGAAATGAGATTTCTAGTATTTCCTCTTAAATGTACATCTGTGCAGTGAATATTCACTTGTCAAACCTGTTTGCTCATCTCCGTTTATTACCTCGTTGTGATGATCTCTGTACTCAAACACACAGGAAAAAAAGAGGTAGGAAATTTTTCTTAGAAAATAACTTGTGGTGCTCTTGGGTGAATGCATCCTTTATCCATACTGAGATGATAAGAGTCAAGGCTTAGCTCATATTTCTGCACTAATCTACTTCAAACCTGATCTTGAAAAATTACCCTCATTGCACAAAGAAAATACAGCATTTAAGTCACCATGCTGATCAAATTTGGTTCTGCTTTTTGACTGTGGAGGGAACAAATTGTTTCGTGATTCTGTGATGTGAACCAGCGTCCACTAGGGAACTGAGTAAGTTTTTTGTTTTTTGTTTAACCACTCTTTCTTTCCCAAGTAGATTGTAACTCTTTATCTTGGTATTGATAGCATGATTTTAGACTGGAGATACTAAATATTTAGATTTTATGTTTGCATTACTGGTTTTATGGAAACAAAAATCAGGAATGCTGCTTTAAAAATTAAATTCTACAGAAATAAAATACAAGCTGTCAAAAAGAGAATAAGAATAACAACAAAAATGTTAGTAGCTGTCTCTGAATTTGTCTTTATAGTGGTAAAAGTATATAATTAATAGAGGAATTTTAGCTCCAGATGTGGCTATACTATAATAGAGCCTTATAAATGCTACAGAAAGAAAAATTGCTTGGAACGAATGAGAACCAAATCAAGAGCACACCTGGGTTTGACAAAGATTGCATTTACTGACTGCTGTGCTATCACATTACAGAGAAAGACCAAGTCTTTGGGAGCAGCTGTAGAGAAAGGCCTGGCAAATCTGCATGCAAATAGCAGCACATTGTTAACTTAATCAGATGCCGAGGAAAAGATGTGCCAGACCATGAGGATGATCTATAAACAAGTACAGAGTCCAGAGAGATTGTGAGGGCTGGGCAGATTAAAAAGGTATACCACAAGGGTTCTGTCCTTGGGTCACATTCTCCTCTTTTATGTTGCCTGAAGGTTACTGCCATTCGGGCTAACTTATCACACAGTTTGTTACAGCCTATTGTAGTAAATTTGTCAAATAGTACCCGGGTTGTTCTTTGCACGGATATAAATAATTGCATATTATTTTGGGAGTTTGGTAGCTCTTTGTTCCTTGGTGGTAGAGATACGGGTATTATTTTCTGAAGGAACAGTGTGTGATTTCATAACTCTCATTAAATAATATTACTGTGTAAATGTCCCAGTGTAGTGAGATAAGAAAAAGCATGATACACCATATAAAGAGACAAATCTTCCATTAAAAGAAAATCTTTCTTATAAACTGAAATGCCCTGACGAAAACAGTCTTAAAGTTAAAGACACCTGCTCTTTATATAATTTATTAATATTAATGGGAATATATGTTTAAAATCTTCTCTTAGTCTAATATCATAAAAAATAAAGAAGTAATACTATTTAATCACCCACAGCTTAATAGTGCCTTAGTTGTTTACTGCCATTGCACTAATTGCTCTGTACTAATGTGTTTTTGTGTGATTTCCAGTAGTGCTAAAAGAACCGAGATCCATAACCAATTAAATATAGTGTTTTTATGTTAAAAATATATCTGCTGTAGACTAGCAAATGAACAGTGGTATTCTTTTAAAAACAAGAGAAAGTTTGCAGTTGCAAAGCTGCAGAGTAATAGGTGTTTTTCATTGCATCTTTTCCACAGTGACAGTGGAGTAATCTTTATGAATAAGCAAACTGCAGAAAGCTGAGCACTTGATATTATATTATGGGCCAGAATCTCCTCTCATACAGTTATAAATCAGGTATAACTTTATTAAAGACAGAGGACTTACACCCACCCAAAAGAGGTGGACTCAGGCCTTTTGTTTCTGCAAATGGCTTTTCTTTTTTTCAGAAATGTAACTTTTAAAAAATCTGAAATACAGATTCATCTCACACAAGCTCATGAGCAGAAATAGTTTGGCTGTTCCTGCCACATGGCAAACCACGTAGAGGGCCGGCAGGCAACCCAGGCCGAAGGAAGTGGTTTGGGTCCCTGGCTGCATCACAGGGAGAAACGATGTTCAGAGACTTGTAGGAGAGGAGGCAACACGGTTTATATCCTGTAGTGTACCCTGCCAGAGGGTTAATTGGGTAACATTGTTGTTGGCTCCAGAAGGAGCTCGCTGCCTGAGACAGGGCACCACAGCAGAGACTGCGAGGGTGAGCGAGGTGAGGGGAAATTGGACATAATAGCATTAATAATAATAATTAAAGACTAAGAGTAACAAAAGAACGCATAACTAATACACCAGTCTTGCTTTTTATTACAAAATTAATATTCATATGAATGCTATCAGAGTTATTCAGTATTAAACTGGTAAGACAAAGGCCACATTGTAATATATTATACAGTATATTACAAGATGTTTGTTTCTGTGGATTTTGACCAGCTGAAAACAAATGAATGGTGGTACCAAATAGTCTGTTTGCCAATCTTCAGCCCAAGGTCTTCAGTCAGCCTACGATCCCCAAACCCAGGAGCAGGAATGCTCTTCACTTTATGTGGGGGGAAGGTAATGAGATCAATTAGATCCTCATCCATTGAACTGTAGACAGCTGTTGGTGCATAATAATCATCATTAGAGATGGGTGAATGTGGGATACTTGATTTGCCAGACTACCCGCAGGTATTCTAAAAATGCCAGACTTAACTCTTGAGTATTTTGAGTACTTGAGGCCAACATTTTCTCTGAAGTCTCTCCTGGGACTATTGATCATAAAAGAAGAAAAAGGTACATCTGAGAGCAAGGAGAGCTAGAAGGCTGCCAGGCTGTTTCTCAGGGTCGGAGAAAGTTGAGTGGATAAACCCTGCCAGCTGCTCTGTAAACCCTCTTCAGGGCCACATGGGGCCTGTGAGCAACTAACCCCAGCTTTAGCTGCCCGCCTGATTGCAAACCTCAGCAACCAGCCCCCTATCCCTGTCCTCTCTTCATGATAGTTTCATGGTAAGAATTGCACCCTTGTTAGTTTTGGCTTGGATTCTCTCTCTGTCCAGCCCATGGTTCAAATGTTACCTGTTAACAAGGATCACCCCATTCTTTGTATGCCAATACAACCAGTTTGCATGTTAATTAAGTTTGTCTGATTTTGACATTGCTTTTTGGAGGATGGTAATGTAGCCTTACAGGTATTGCAGTTGAGCCTTTAAACCACCAACAGACTTCATAAGCACCACTAGCATGTCCAGAGTATGCAGTCACTGTTTTGTGAACTGCATTGTTTGTGGTTATTAATTTCAGACTTTTCTTTGAATCCTCAAACACTACAAGCATTTATTTAGATTTATATGTTAAAAATGTTGTAAAACCCTCTTAACTAGTGCCGTTATTCATATGTATCCTTGCAGCTCCATACATTCTGCACTTTTAACCTCCTTAATAATTCTTATATTTGAGTCCTTTTTTGAGGCAGTGGTTGCTGCCTTTGCAGTAAATATGATATACATCGCTACTGTTTGGTTTTGATTTGGTAGTGTAAGTGAAGAGTGGATATAGGCATGAGCAACAGATTTAGCCCTGATTTGGAAAATAATACTTAGGTGTCCTGCAAGTTGGTGTAAGAATTGATTTGTTAATGTTTGTTCAACACTCTGAATGTATAAGTGCTCTTTAAGTGTTGAGTAATATTAAGTCCCCACACATCACTTATTTATCCTCAATATCTGTACAGACTGTGGGTTTTGCTCTTATGGACTAGCAGAGCTTAGAAAGGAAGAAAAGGAAACAGATATTATGGTTCCAGCAACTGGCGAAATAAAACAACTGGCGAAATGTGCTTTATTCCTCTTGCACACAGATAATATTTGGGTAGATGGTCACACAGTACCAGTGTGCAAATATTTATCTGTTTGCAAAGAGAATCTCAGCCTTTATTGCCTAATGCTGCAAACCATTATTCTTGTAAACACCATTGGATTTCTCATATACATAAAGACTATTTTTAAGACTAAGGGTCTGTGGAAAATGAATCTAGCATATCTTTTTAGATTAAATTCACTGTACTGGTTTTATGGCCTAGCATGTTTTTGGTAGATCAACTAGCTGATTGCACTTGAAGATTCATCTGCAATAGTGGTCTAGTGTGTGCAGGAACAAATTAAGCTCATGCACTTAAAACACACTGAATACCCGAGGTGCTGGCTAGATAGCAGGTGATAGGAATCTCTTAGTTCTCTTTGATGGTTGCACTGTCATCATCAGTTTGGTTATAGCAGCTGCTCCTTTCTTGCCGGTTGGTTTTATTTCCTGTTCTCGAATAATCTCTCTCATTCAGAGGAAGGCAAAGACAGCCACCTTCTTGAAAGCTGGTAAAACAGGATAAATGAAAGTGACGAAAGAAGACATCAAGCCAGACGCTCCCTCTGTCTGATATGGCTGAACTAGGGTTCAGATGCTACTGGAGAGATTTCACCATACTTTTAGAGATAGATCAGTAATGAAGCATCATGAGATGGAATATCAGTATCATCTGGGGAAGAGCCAGCAATGAAAATGTGTTTTGGACTGTGGAATTTCAATGCATTCATTGAATGCATTGAATCAGAAGACATTTTACCTCTGTGATTTTGGGTTTTCCAGACTGTTCTCAGCCTGGGTAGTGGAAGGTAATGTGGAAACCAGTGCATTCCTGAGACTGCCTGAGAGGGGCTTTGTGCATGGTGTGAGCAGGGTACTGCCAAACTTGACCTAATCTCTGGACAAGTATGTCCACTTTCTTTCTGCTTTTGAGTTTTAACTAGTGCTTAACTAGTTCTTAAAAATAATAATATTTTTTTTTGTGGAAATGAAAAGAGGAAAATCTACATGAGAGACCCAGCAGGAGAACGTGAGATCCTTACATTTTCTTGACTTTTCTCCTGCTCTTCTCTTCCAAACAGAATTTATTTTCCTTCAACTCTTTGGATTCCTTCTTTTCACTGGGTACCTAACTGTAACCCCAACTAAATGTATCTGATAGGTGGCCCCAATAATATTGACTAGTTATGTCTTAAGATAGGAAGAACAGTGAAGCATGGTCAGCTCAAACACTACCATGTTTCTCCACCCTTCCTATACCTAGAGTTTTAACATCATGTTTAGGTCACAACAGTCAGCAATTAGTATGAACTAAGCCAACATTATGGTTATAACTGGTTACAAGTTACAATTATAAAGCTTACCACTGTGAGGAAAATTAATTGGCAATATTTTCTTAAGGTTTTTGCCAGCAACAAGAATGAAAAGAGCAAAAGTTCTTTTCTGTCCTTCCCCCATCACTCCAGCTCTTCCCAGATAATTCCAGTCATTCACCTCTACAACTCAGAAGCATTTTAAATTAAGCTAAAGGGGGAGCTGATCATCACCAGGTAATTATAATTATAATCGGAAGAAAAACTTGAAATGCAGTCTCCCAAAGTAATGCAGTTATTCCTGGGTGTCAAAGCAAATCTCCCTCTTCTCCATGCCCACTGTGTCTACCCATGGAAAGCAGCTAGTGTGACCCTAGGTAGTGCAGTGTATTGTAGTAGCCTGCTGGTATCAGAAATGAAGCAGGATGGAAGCAGTTGGAATCTCCGTGTCTAGACCAATTAACATCATGTGTGTCCTGATATCATCAGTTGTGATTGAAACTGGCATTTTTTGTCATTTATACTCTCATTTTTTGGTGGACAAAAAGGGCCAACCTTGTGGCTGAGTTAAGCTTCTCTCAGACTGTACTCCAGTTTTTGAAAATACCCTTCTCTAAAGTAAAGCATCATTCATAAAACATAAGATTGAAAAGCACAGTGCATGTTAAGTCAGAGCTTCAAACTACTATTCTAAACAAGAATCTGGAATTTTGTCTTTAATTCGTGTAGCTGTACAAATATTGCATGGATGTGAAGTGTTCCATTCCACATAGACACTCTCCACTGCAGTTCTTTTCATCAAAAGAGGCTGAAGACTTTTTAAGCACTACTGACCATATAAATACAGTGTTGAGATAGCTGTGCTTATTAAAAATATAAGTGAAGGCCATAGAGTAGACCATCAGGATTATAAACATCTATCTCATACACCTGGGTTTTAATAGCATAACTAATGACTGTGGGGATGCAGAAGTAGAGAGTACAGTGCATTGAGTTTCTATTAGCAAAAGTATCTTTGAACATTAGCACGTTGTTTCCTTTGTTGATCTGGAACTTGGAAGAAGTTGTATTGTTATCACTCATCTTGTAAATGCTTTGTTCTGCTTGTGGGTGCTCATTTGACTGTCTTCACTGAAGTTTCAAGCACATTGTACCAAGGAAAGTATAATGCAAAGTAAAGATGCATCTGGAACAGCTTTTTCATCTAGGCTTTCCTCCTGCTTGCAAAATAGATCTCTTTGCAGCACTCTGATCAGAAAAAAGACGCTATCTAACCATGACCATTTTTACCCTGCAACTCACCAAGTTCAAATTCTGTCTGCTCAGCTTTCCCTGTAGTCTAAAGTGAAAGACATTTTTTTTCCCATAGCTGTGACATAGATTGAATTCCCATCCATTATCTTCACAAAAAGTGATGGCTCATTTTTCAAAGTACTGATTGTCAAAAATTTTGTGGATGACTGTTTTTGATGATGATTATTTTTGTAGATGGGTTATTTGCTGTGCTCTTCAAGTGCTCCCTAGACTTTGACTCCTGATGTTGTCCAGGCAATTGAGCTGGTATACCATACCCTGCTTAACTGTCACATGGGAGACTGTTTGCCTGGTTACTCACCTAAATTGGTGTTAGTGTGGTGTGTGGAGTGGAAAGACTCCCTTCAGTTAAGGCAGTATGTTCCAGACCAGGGATTTTACTTTTTTGTTTGTTTTACCTCGTTTCTTTGTTTTTAAACTACTATTGCTGGGTGACTGCTGGCATTCTGCTGGATGACTTTAGAGAGCCATAGCCTGGCTGAATAGATCATGTCACAACTCTGAACTTTAGAGGCAGAATTGCATCCGGTGCCTGTTGTTGGCTCGTGTTCTGTCAAGGCTAGAAAAATGCTAACTGATTTGATAAGCAGTTAAAACATCCTCCAAAACAGGAGCATGAAATGGATGGATTTGTAATCACTGAGAGCTCTGTAATGGCAGAGTATGTGCACGATCAGATATTCCTGACCTCTACCAATGGGCTGTTGGCCCGTCTGCTACTCCAAGTTTTCTCTGTCATCAGCTGTGCTGCCAGGGTCTGCTTTGGCCAACTCTTCTAAGCCATGGCCAGCTTGCTGGGAGCAGAGACCGCTGGGCTCCTCAGTGCAGATTTCAAGCAGAATGGCAACTGGCGCAAAGCTCCCGCTTTGGCACCCTTCAGACATCCAGGTTCTGTTCTTTATCCCTCTTTTCCCAGTTTTTCTCTTGCCTTGCCAAAGAAATGTGGCACTAGCAGAGTCTTCCATTCTGGGCAATTATCTGAGGTACTCTTTGCCAGAAGACCCAGAAATAGGGTTTTTCCTCAAATTAGTTCCAGAAAAGAATCAGAGGAAAGGGAGACAAGAAGATAGATTTGTCAGCTTTGGTGCTGGCACACTTAGGGCCATGTTTGCTGGCTCACTTTGTTCACCTTGTGAAACTTTAGGGCAGTCCAACAGAGAATTTCTTTTGGGACTGCAATCCCTATTGTATTAACCTAAACAGCTTGCTTCTCTCTGGAGAAGCCAAAAAATGCTAGCGCTAGCTGCTTGCAACAGGTGTTCCCAAAAGCAAACTGGACACAAAGATGGACTTTGGACATACCTTTCTTTTTGATGCAAGTTGTTTCAGTGAACAAAGGAAATAGAGAGCTTTTTGCTTTTGGAATAATTCCCTGTTTAACTGGGTGAAAAATCCAATTTGGTATGAAATTTCACAGCCCCCTTCAGAGCAACCTCCCAAAACTGAGCATTTTCTTGCCTGTAAAATTTGAAGAGCTTGAAGCAGGAGTTGTGAATTTTTGTAGTTTCTTTGGAAGACTGGAATTTGTAGCTAAGCATACATTTCACATTCTAAATGCACAGTGAACAATGAAAAGATAAAAATGTACCTCCTTGGTGTCTTTGGACTGTCTTACAGAAAGCAATAGATTGTCCATTTTTCTGCCTCTCAATTTTGGTAGAAAACCCTGAACATTTAGTGTCCTTGGCTCCAGCTGTGGATATGCACTGCAGGTTCTCCCAGAAGGCTTTGGAGCTCTCAGCTCCCTGATTTGACCCTGAAGTAGCTTGAATTCTCCTCTGCTGAAAGTGAGTGCAATCCTATTAAACATTCTGTACAAGAATGGGGGGCTGGAGTGTGGGGTGTCCCTTTAAAAATGCTGGGTTACAGCACAATTAGACTTTACTGTCTGTAGTTCCTACACCTCTGAAACACTTGTATGGAATTGATGCTTCAAATTAAGTATGACCTGGTTGTCCAATCCCAATTACCTAAAGAATCCCTCAATTTGCTTAACAATTCCCCCACAGCTATTATGGCTCTGACTGATTGTCCCCAGGACTCTCTTAGGCTTACAGCTAATGTAATTGATTCTTCAGTAGTAGCCTGAAGGGCTATTTGGCTTCAGCCATGGTTGGGAGGTTTTTTTTTTCTAACCTAAGAGAATGGTTATTTTTTTATAGTCATTCTGGTTTCGGAAGGTGAAGGTGGAGGGAATCATCTGGTCACAGCTTGGAACAACAGTCCCTGCCAGATGGGGAAGTATTTTCCTTGGGCTTTCAGTTAAATTGGCTTTGGATGGAAGGTCTATGTAGACTTCAAACCCAAATTTGGATGGGTATTTCTGAAAAAAAGCTGTAGTGAAGGCTGTTCCTCTGAGCCAAAATGATAAGAAAGTTTAGGGTTTTTCTTGTACCTAAATGAATATCAGTCATGATGGGTGCACCACTTTGGTTTTGACAAAGGTATCAATCCTCAGATGGTCTCATTCTGAAGGACTGTGTACAAGGGTTGATTATTAATTTGTGGAAGAGGTCTGACACTGCAAAGTGGATTGTCTTTTCATCTTTAAGGACTATATTATAGAGTTCTGTACTCTGTGTTAGTAAATCTACGTTAGCAAGGATGCTCATCACATCTCATGTATTGAGATCATACATTCTGAGTTTTGTTGTAGATTTTTTTGACACTATTACTTTTCACTTGGAAAAAAGTGGGTAACTGGAAGCACAAAATTCTATTGAAATCATTTCCGCCACCCTCACCCCTTTTTTTTTTTTTTCACCAAACCTCCCAAAACCATGGCTAGAACACTCAGTAAAAGTAATAGGAGATCAGTTTAAAACAGATGAAATAATTCCTGACACTGTGGGTAGTGAACTTTTGGAACT
Source organism: Calyptomena viridis (assembly GCA_013390005.1). Classification (NCBI taxonomy): domain Eukaryota; kingdom Metazoa; phylum Chordata; class Aves; order Passeriformes; family Eurylaimidae; genus Calyptomena; species Calyptomena viridis. The sequence continues at coordinate 110,505 of WEIV01023085.1, forward strand.
TGCTGCCAAGGGAATTTGCAGAGGCAGACAGCATCAGCAGGTTCAGAAAGGGATGAGACACATTCATGGAAAACAGTTCAATAAACAGATAATAATAAACATGTCAATAAGCATCTAAAAGATGCCATAGCTTTAAGTCGTGAAGGGCACTAAATTTCTACATTTCTAGAACCTTAGAATTAAGGTGCTTAGACTTGTTGAGAATGATAAACAGATGCTTGGAGTTTCTTTTTCAAAGACATAACTGGCATTTCTCAGCTTCTCAGTTCCTTCTGGACAGGAAGAGTTCATGGGTTTACATCACTGAGGTAATCTACTACCTCCTCCCTTTTTCATGTCTTTTATTTCCTTTGGAAAGGGGGATGCACTTTATTGGGGCAACAGGAGAGAACAGCTATTTGGTTAGGTATGAGAAGGAGGAAGGAAGAGAAAGGGAACTGATGTCTGTCTGAACACATCTGTGAGTTGCTTTTCTATATGAAATATATAGTAGGTGTTCTTAAAGGAATAGTTCACTAAGAATGTTATTTGAATCTCTACACTAAGAATTTTTGAATATCTACAGCTCTGGCAGTCTGTGAGAGTGCTAGATTCTCAAAAATGTCTTCAAAGTCCAGAACTGTACTAAAATGTACCTTTACCAAGACAGACTAAGACCTTACTAGGCAATGGAGGATCCCACTGCAGTATTAGTGCTCAGAGATGGGAAACTCTCTACTCCACACCCAACTTCCACAAAAAAAAGAAGAAAAAAAAAAAAGGCGGGCAGAGTATATGTTGTCTATATCGCTTAATGCATTTTAAAAAGATGTCAACATTAATTACTAGAATGATATACTTGCCAACAGAATAATGCACAAAATGTACAATATTTCCCAACTCGCTTCTGTGTGCAGTCCATTAATTAATGTCTTTATAAAATGAATCTTGTAAGTAACAATTTAGTCTCGATTCCTGTAAAATATGGTTTTGAAAATAGGGCTCATAATGAAGCACTGGATATGCCAGCTGCCCTTTGGTGAAATAGTATAATTTGGATTATAGGAGGCTATTTTTCCTGCACAAGGTAAGGGAATACGATCTAAAAGTTAGGTTATCTGTATTTGCTTCTCACAGAAAAGGCATGGGGATCTTGAAAGGATTTAATTCTCTTTAAAGAAGGGTGCCTAAGTTAAGTAGATGAGATGCTGGAACAGCTACAAATAGGTGAGATAGATTGTGTCCTAAAAAGAAACTGGAATAAAACAAATTGCAAGTCATATAATGTGCCAGACCATTCGTAGTCTGGCAAAGAAATGGCTCCAGCGAATATTAACAGTATTTATTTACAAGTTACATTTTTCTCATCTGTTGTTCTGTACCTGCAAAATGACTCTGTATCTGCGTGAGATTTCAACAGTATTGAACAATCTTGTCTGTTTCCTGATCGAAAATTCACTTTTATTCTGTCTTCAGCTGCTGAAACTTCCTAGTTGCAATTAATGGTTTATAAGGTACCAATGACCACTGATTCTCTGCCTTACAAAAACATTAAATATGATAGGAAAATAAAACCTGCAACATTTCTGGTTAGTGACATGTCTTACAAACAGTGCTGAAGTTTTGCAGTCTTAATTTAGGAAGGTATTTCAGCCTATGCTTTACGTTTATGCCATTGTGTGCTTGGTTATTCCAAAAAGTTTATATTGTAAATGCTTATTAAACAATATGCCTTCCTGTGTAGGAGATCTTCTAAATGAATTTGTACCTTTTAATCTATGCAAAAACCCCTCAGGTATCCCAAAGGTGTATGGTCCCCAAGAGGGAAATTTTTTTCAGGAGATATAGCAACTGTCAACTGATTGCCATAGAAGTTCATATAAGTAGAAGACCAGATGATAATGTTGAAAGGAGATGATAAACAGGAATTGTTACGGGAACTTTTTGAGGAAAAGTGTGTCCTTATTTTTGACTGTGATCATTGTAGTTACTTTGTGAAATTTATAATTAACAAAAAGGAAAAATGCAGAAGTTTTGTTTATATACATTTTTGACAAGGTGATTTTTTGTTATTGTTTCTATTATAAACTTCTGGATCTAAGCTTCCCATATATTTTTTCTTCATTTAGGGAACATGCAGACTTGACTGCAGACTGAGTTAAAAAATAAATGTGCTTTATGTTCACTTTTCACTTACGTTATTATGTAGTTTGTGATTTGAGTGGACATGGCTACAGCTAAACAAAAGCATTTAGTGTGTTCAGTATATTAAGGCTGGGAGTCTTAAAATTAGCCAGAGTGGAGATTCACTGGTGTGTGTGTTTGTGGTTTGAGTAAGTGGACTGTTTGTGCAGAGAAAAAGATTCTGTTGAGTGTGTTCCCTCCTGTGTGCACAGAGCATTGTACCTGCTCCCTGCCCTTTGTCCTTACCCACAACACAAGCACATACATCGATTGAACCCAATATTTTCTTGCTGTACACAGCAAATCAAAGTTAAAGCAAAGATTTTTCAAACAACACTCTAAAAAGCTGAGGAAAATAATTACAATTAGGAGTAATTCCAGTTCATTTTTGTTTTGTTGCTGTTTTTTCCCTGTCTTGTATTACTGCATCCTCTAATCAACTTCTTTCTATTGTGCTGATGTATCCCAAAGTGCATTGGAATGATGGTGGCAGTACCACTGGTGGAAGAGCATTTCACTGTCAGTGAAATAATGCATGAAGAACAGGAAACTCATAGGAATATATTTTTCATTTGAATTTTTATGTTTGTTTTCATTCACAAAACCTTAGATGGCCAGTCAGTTATGTGTAGGGTAGGACTGCCTGTTCTCCCTGTATTCCAGCTTCATGCTCCATTGCTACTCACTAGTACTACAGACATATTTTTGAGCAGGAAAAGGAAGGGTGAAAACCTTACCAATCCATTAGACTAAGAAAAAGAAACTCTAGAACTGTAACTATTGCTGTAGTTACTTGGTGTGTGGCTTATAGTGGAATTACACGTGGGTGATTCTTTTTCCTTAAAATGTTTTGCAAGTAAGACGTTGAAGTACAATGTTGTTTGGTTTTAATTCAGATTGGTTTCAGTTACTAAAAGTAATTTTTCAGGGAAAAAAGGTCTAACTGTAAATGGTCACCTTGATTTTTGTGTTCTGTGTTAAAAGCTACAATGAGTGATAAAGAACATGGATGAATTAAATATGTTTCTGTATATGTGGTCATAATTTGCAACAATAAGCTTCACATCTCTATGGATTCAGTTTTCACCCTGAGATCCATATATGGATATAAATGTTTGTCACTGATTCAGCATGAGTTTGGACCAAAATTCAAGATTATTGGAAAGACTGTCACCAAGTTGGTGTTGGATTGGATCCATCAAGTACAAATTTAAAATTTGTATCTCCCGCTGCTTTAAGTCTTGGTATCTCTGTGTATCATGGAGATTAGTTGTTTTGTGATTTTTGTTGTGTATTTTTGCCAGCCCATATCCCATTGCAGGTTTGGTGGGACTTCCATGGCAAATAGTCCCTAGGGAAAAGTGTTGTAGCTTTCCATGCAAAATTTAACACAGGTGCATTAATGAAAATCTGGTGAAACAAATTGCAGTTTGAAATGTCTGATTTTCTTAACCCTGGCAGAAGACCACAGAACCTAGCAATAAATACTGATCCCACACCCAGATTACCAACTGTCAGCTGTTGTATCTGTCTCTGTAGTAGTTCCTGCCTCCCAGCACGTGAAAAGCAGTGTATTAGTTTAGCCCTAATGAAACCAGTGAAATATATCTTTCACTGAAAGCTGTACTAAGTTTACATCACATTTGCCAAGAGCATGTACACTAAAAATTACTGTGAATCAGTTAACTTGTGCTAACATGTTTCTCTGTGATAAGTTGTTGTGAAGCAATTTTCTGATCTTCTCAATCTGTGAATGCTATGCTGAATTTAACTTGACTTGAGACAGTTATGTTTGAGTTGAGGGAATTCAGTCTCTTGCTGTTTGTTATTAGCTATAGGAGCTCAAATGAGATCAGAGTTCCATTGTGATAGCAGTAGTGCAGCCAGAGGCTTGGGGTGTTATTTCAGTAACTTTATCACTCTGATTTAATGAATTGAACTAAAATTTAAAAACAAACAAACCAACAAAACCACCCGTAAAAAAAACCTCAAAAAAGAAAAAAAACACAAAATGACTGCAGTGCTGATAGGGAAGGTATGTTGAGCTGGTTTTTAGAGATGAAAGAGGGAGTGAATATAAACAGTCTTACAGGACAAAGTGTCTAGTGGACAAAGCTGGTCCAGTTCTCTTCATCATTGCATTTTGTTTTAAGAGAAGTTGTCTGTTCCAGAGGGATTTCATGATACCAGCTCATTCCCAGTTAGTTCAGGTATTTGGAAAACAATCATATTAAAATATATTTTCCCCATTTCTCTCTTTCTCTCTCTTTGTAGCTGTTATATTTGTCACAAGTTTTGCCAGAGATCTGAAAGTAATTTGTGCTTCTCTGACATTCATGAGAATTCTTAAAAAATGTTGAAGCAGAACTGGTATTGTAAAAGGAAGTGGGAAAACTTGGATATTTTGGGACATATCTGACTTTTTATCCCTTGTTTCTTTTGTACTTGGTTAAGAAATTTACTTGTTTAAGAAACAAAGTTGTACAATAAACATATTAGTAATGTTGGAAGTAAAACATTAGTGGAATTATTCAAGATCAGTTGACTCTTCTGTAAATATGCCCTTAAGGTCATGAGGACCTTTGGTTCCACTGCTGTACAAATTCCATTTGCATAAGTTCAAATTGTCCAGGTCCAGTTTTCAAACACAACCAACTTTTTAGCAGCATTTCAGACATTATGGTTGCATTGGATTGTAATGATATTTTTGCTTCCTATATTTTACGCTTTTGTTTCAATTATTAGCTCTCTTCATATTTTCTGTGAGAGGTACAACTGAGCATGAACAAATCTTCCTTCTGTACTTTATGGGATAGTAGAGTCACTTTCATCAAGCCTCTTGATCAGAAGACAGGAAAGGCTAACTTCATCAACATAGAAATAGATGACTTAAAACTTTTTTACTTTCTTCCTTTTTTCTTTTTTTTTTTTTTTGTCTCTTAAATAGAAAACCTACTGTATTTCTCACAAAGTGCAGGAAAATTTTCTTCATGCAAGAAAGTTTGACTCTCAAGTGGAGTCCAATTCTGCTTTCTTTGATTTAGTATTGGGGGGGGAAAAAAAATCTAAAATTATTCCTAAGCAGTAGCAGATGCTTTTCTCCCAGTTGGACAGCTGATCAGTCAGTGGTGTTTTACTGACATTGAGGAGGATTCTCCTCCTTGACAGGAGAACAGGGGCCAGGCATCTGCAGACTGCCCTGCTTTCTACCCACTCTGCTTTCTACCTCGGCACAAGGTGCCAGTCAACACTCCTACAGTGGTGATTCACTTTGGGTGACCCATTTAGTAAAGCTTCAGTTGCTCTATAAATTAAGCCAGACATTATCATTTTTGAGAAATCTAACAATAACAGCCTACCAGATTCCTGAGAATAATAGCAGTGACCAACTGTGCAGGTCAGAGGGGCTCTGAGTGTGCATTTGTGAGGACTTCGCTCTCCTTTGAGAATTTCAGACAGAAGCTTCTATTAAAGTGCAAAGTATTGTTATTATCTTTGTCCTTTATACATATTTAAATAGTACATGATAATCATCTCTGTGAACTCTTAACTATTCATAAAGGTGTCTGTCAGTTAGAGGCCTGAACCAGTACTCCAGATCCAAATACTTAAAATGATAGATCATGTTGTAACCTTCTGAGAATTATTCATAACCTACGTGTAGGAGGACTTTCCTTTTAAGAGATAGGCTTTGCAGGTGATTAGTAAGTGGGAGATTTAATTGTTTTGTTGAGGTAATGATATAGAAGAATGGTGGAGAAATTTTGCCAACTCAAAGTAATTTTTGGAGATTTACCTGAGGGAAGAGTGAGAAGCAGGGAAGGTGAAGATAGAGTTCAATCAGTTTTCATCCTGCCTGATGCAGGCAGTAGCATCATCTGATTATATGGTACAGGCAGTCCCTGCAACTACCTCCAGGTTAGAGCTTCAGGTACCCATGTGCCCCTACACCTTCCCCCAAGGAAAGGTTAAAGAAGTGTATGAAATTAAAGTTGAGTAGATACTCTAAATCATGAAAGTTTTGAGAACTCACACATGTATTTTACAACTCAGTACTCATAACAACTACCTAATTATCATAAAAATATAAGTTGGAGTCTTCAGGTTGAGGGCAATGGAATGGACATTTTAAAACACAAATTTTCCAGTCTCAAGAGATTTCCTGAATACCTTCCTTTTAGGCTGTTGGATGTTCTTTGGCCACTTTTCTTTGATGTTAACCAGAATTTATTGGATTCAAAAAGCCCAAAGCCAAGCACACCTTTCTGACTAAAATTGAATCAGAAGTATCACATAGTGACAATCCATGCAAGGGGTGTACAGCCTTGGCCTGCTGCTGGTGAGCCATGAGTGGCACAGCAGTCAGGGAGGTGATCCCAAACACCTACATCCTCGGGAGGAATGAGCAGTGCATAGACCAGAAAGATGGGCACCACTCAGAATATTCTGTGATTTAATCCAAAGCACTTTGAAGAAAATTGGTCCTTCAGAAAGATTAATAAGTATCAATTCTGGAAATTATACCTTTCCTTCTATAAGGACGTGGTTCAGGACTGGGGGGGTCTTCTCTTGTTTTGCCAAGGGTTTGCCAAGGTGAGAGCATGGTCTGCTTTCACACGTGGTTGAACCCCCTTTGGTGCTCAGCAGGCCTGGCCAGTTCAGGAAAGAACAGTCAGTGCTTCCATGCACCGATGGGCTTGTGTCCTTCCTGGAGGATTTCATTCATGCTGATTGAGGGAGATACTGTACTCTTTCCTTTAGTTTATTTTACCCTCTTGGTATGCAGAGTATTCTTTGTTAATCTTCCTTATTTATTTAAATGTTAATTGGTCCTTGTTAATTTGGTTTTCTGTGCTGAAAGCCAAGGTCAACAACGAGTCCTTCCCTGTTAGCTCTTAGTATGATTACAAGGTAGTGCAATGCATCTTGGAAAAAAGTAGCAAGAAGCCTTCCCTCTGTTTTTAATGTAACCTTTGTGTTAGGTAGAGGTTTGGAGGTTGAAAGAGAGAGAGAAAATGTGTGTTCAACGCAGATTGAAGGGGTCTTATTGATTGAAAGGGACTGTTAAATTAAAAGACAGTTGTTTTGAAAGCAAAATATCACTTGACCCCGAAGAGACAGGCAATTGTGGCCCTGGGGTTAGGTATAACAACAGTGCTGGTTTTGCTATGGGAATGCTCACAGCAGGCCTGAAAAACAGATTTATTTTTTTTCTTTAACTTCGCTGTTTGTATTTGCAACTTTCAAACTGCTGTTTTTCTTGCTCTAAGAGCAATCTCTTCTGAGAACACCCTTCTTTTTGGCTGGAATGGCCATTTTATGAGATAAAAGCAAGAATTTTTGTCTAAAACAGATTCTGTTCCATGGGGCAAAACAATCAGAGCTATCATAACACTTTAAATAGTAATCAAATATGTTTTTCTGTTTGCATTCAAAAGGGTGGAAAGGTAACTTGACAAGATGAAAGAAGGAACCAGATTTGTATACCCCCCTCTTCCCCAGTAACAGGTATAGAGTTTTAGAAAAGACTTCAAGGCAAAAAGAAAAAAGCATAGAATATACTGTTATGGTGTTATTTTTGTCTTTCATTTTTATGACAACTTATTTGTACTTAAAGGAATCTTTCCAAAGAGTTAAGAAGCATCATTAAATAAAGACTGTGAAATGTGCAATATGGCTTATTTATTTAAATGTTAATTGGTCCAACGAACACTTCTAATTAGCTCTATATTTGCTTAGCAAAAAGTTTTACAAATTCCAATTGTGAAAAGCAGCTATTTTGAGCTGGTAAGCATGTTGCAGAATCAGCTATGATTTTTCTATAGTTCTCAGCCCTTGAAGGCACAATTTAATTTTTCATGTATGCATACTAGCAACGGTAAACACTTGCGAGTGTAAAGAACCTTCTTTAATTAGCTGCACAACAATTAAAGGATTCACAAACTAAATTGAACCCTGTCTCTGTGCTTACTAGCTGAATTCTACCACCTGTCACAACAGCACTTTGTTCAATCTGTTATGCAAAATCATTATAGCAATATAGCTGAGGAAAAAAAAAGAGAAAACAGCAATTATTTCTTACTTTTCTCTTGAATGGGTTATTTTGGGTTATACTGATGTCAGGTTCATTGAAGCTAACCTTTTGAAATCTGTAACAGCATAATACTTATATGGCAGGCTTAGAACAGCTAGAAGAATATTTTGTTTTACCCTTTTAAGAGCAAGTAAGGCACATCCTGAAAGTACAGTATTTTCTCTGATCATTTGAAGGATAAAAACCCCACCAAAACTGTGCTAACTCCTGCAGCAGCCTATTATTGCTCTTCATCAGACAAAAAAAATGACCACCATCTAATAGTACAACCTATTATTTTATTGTTTAAGCTTGTAAGACAATATGAAAACTAGTTTTAAAGCCCACTGCTTTCCTAGAGTGGGAAGAGCTGTATTTTTAGTTTACCTGCTCTGGCTTCTGACATTTGTGATTATTCTTCAGGTCTTGAAGATATAACAGGACACAAATATAACACTTGAAAATACTAGACTTATTTATGTGCTAACTTGATTTTTCCTACAAGCAGAAGTGGTTGAGCATTGGCTTGTGTATCTTTACACAAGAGCCTCACCTCTCATTTCTATGCACCCCTTCTCCTAAGGGGGCACAAATGTTCAGGTGCACAAGCACATTGGGAGTCCCAATTTTCACCCCAGCTATAGGAGTCAGGCTCTGACTGCTTCTGGAGACCTGGCTTGGGCAGGTCCAAACTTCAGGCATCATTTTCCTCACTCTGCTTCCCAGCAGGGCAGAGGCCCAGCTACCCCTGTGTTCACTAGTCTTCCTGTTGATGTTGTGTTGAATAGAATTGGAGAGCACAGGTGGACAGTAGAAACTTGTTTGCAGCAGCATGAAAGGCCAACTGTGGAAGGAGAACTGGCTGGGGAGGAGGTGGGCATGGGACAAGAAGGATGAGGGCCCACAGCAGTGCCCTGGGTTACCTGCCCAGCTGCTCCTTGCTCCAGCTTCTTGCAGGGAGCCATCAGCTGCACCTCAGCACCGTGCTCTGACACGGGCTTCTGGTTCTGCTTCAAATTCCCAGTGAAACCAGTAGCAGGTTTTCGCTGTGTAAGGAGTATGAGGCTGCACTTAGTGAGGAAGACCTGTTTACATTTCTCTTTATTCTGCTGTGACAGCTGACAGGAATGTGCACATCGCTGCCAGCTTTCATGCAGGAGAGGCACAGGTACGTTTTGTGTGTACACTCACCAGAGCTGGGGAGCTGAAAGTGAAGCTGCCTGCTGACAGTTTCCTGAAATCATATCAATAACATATTGTTAGCTCTTGTGATTGAAGCTAAAAGAGTCTGCTGTTGGATAAAGGATACATGATAGGGGCATTTCATAAGCTGGGGATATAAATGAATAACTCTGCTCATTCACAGTACTTACATTTTTTACAATATAATTTTTATACCATTTTCATTTTACAATATTTTTGGAAAATCCAGAAAGAGAACAAAGAAGTTGTTTAATAACACAGTGTGTTTGTTTTTTTCTAAAATAGTCACTAGGAAAGTAAAAGTCAACAATCAAAAAATTGAGAAAGGCTTCTTTTTTTGTGACTTGAAAAAAAAAAACAGAAAAAAAAAGGAAACTACAAAGAAGCCTGATACTTTGATTAAACATGACTTAAATCCTTAGATAATTTTGCACTAAAGTATGAGAAGCCACAATTTGCTACATACATCTACTTCTTGCTTTCTCACATCACATAGGAATAGTTGGTCTATTCTGAAGTAGAAACTAAGGAGATGAAAATCCTTTTGATTAGAAAGAGAGATATAACAATCTCTATATTCTTAAGTGTAGGCACAAGATGCTGGAAATCAGAAACATGAGAGAGTGGCTACTTGGGCAACCAAAACAATACAGTTCCCCAGGCAGTGGTTTGGTGTGGGAACTGAATGCCCTCACCTTTGGGGCATTTGGTGTCCAATCTTGTGTGATGAGAAGCCCTCTGATGTCCTGTTGTGAGCAGTGGGAGCTCACTTACTGCGCCCAGTGGCCAGGTCCTTGAAACTGAACCACCAAGTCTTTCCCCCACCTTTTCTCTGGATTTGTATTTTGCCAAGAGTACCCAGATTCATTCAGGTTTGCAGCAGTGTAAATTAACATTGGCCAAAGTTTTAGATGAGCTGGAGAAAGTGAACACAAACTGCTCATTTACACAGACTACTCAAGAGGATTCAAATAGTTTCACTCAGAGTTTGTTATGTTTATTTGCAGGTTGCATCAAAACCTCTTGCAGTAAAACACTCCCTGTTAGTCCCTGTTCCTTCTGATAACAACTGTAGCTGCTCTCAGCCTGCCATGAGACTGAAGCCTCCCGGGATCCTGTCAGTCACTTAAAGGAGTATGGTCAGAGCCGTACGTGGCCAGAGCTGGCTGCTAAGGATATATTACAGTTAGCAGAGTCCATCTCCCACCTGACTTTGCAACTGTAATTGAACTTGCCAGGGTCTGTCATCCTGTGATTGCATTTATCAGACTTTCTTTGTCAGCTTTGTTGCCACTTGCCTATCACCACAATAGGTTGTCTTATTCAGCCAAGGGCCTGGAATGTTGCAATTAACATCAAAATTATTTAAAGGATTTTTCTCCTGCAGATAGCTTTGAAATATGTTATTGTATTTTTATAGCATTCCTCCTCCCCTCTATTCATCTATCTGCTATGTGTCTGCCAGGTTTTCAGTGCCCTTTTTATTAATGATCAAAGCTATTGTGCCTAGATAAAACAAGGGTGCCCAAACAGCAGTCGGTGCTCAGCTTGTTGGGATCCTGAAGTTCATGCTGCCGTTGCACTTAAATATATGTCCTGTTTTACCATAATCAGTGCTCACATCTCTGCTTCTTTGGATACCTAGCCATTCCCTTTCCTGTACCTGATCCTGCAGTGCAAAGGGAGGAGGAGATTCTCTGTTCCCCTCATGGGCTGTACCTGACTGCATCTGAGAGCATGGCAAAGATGGGACCCTTTTACCTGGTCACTTGTGTAACATGATTGTTATTTCCTTGGTTTAACTGCAGAACTGTTATAACTGTTTGGGATTATTTTCCTCTATCCAAAAGAGCGGTGTGATTAGCAGCACTGCTCATAGATTTTTTTTTTTACTTGTCTAAAATGAAATCTGAAAAAGAGAATGTTTTCCAAAGGTTTCCTGACCTTGGGGTAGGTCTGATTGTAGCAGTTGCAGAATCAAACTGTGGGTGGGTGACTGAGTGGTGCAGTGGCTGGTAACCACACCCTGGTAAATCTGAGCCACTTATTTCAGTGGGAAACCAGTTTAGGAGGTACAAGGTGGTCTCAGAGTTACCACCTCTGCTCTCATGTTCCTGACAGTGATCGATTAATAAAGTTAAATGACAGCACCTGTAATATATCAACAAGAATATGCGCAGACCAGAACACTAAAGGATAAAGGAGATTTGTGTTTTCTAGTGTTTCATTTTTCTTGAGTAAGTATGAAGTATATTTTTTCTATCCTTAGTCTAAGTTTGTGTTGTGTTTCCTCATCTATCTTTTTCCACATAATTCTGCAAGGAGTTTGCTGTTTCTGTTTCTTGGGAGACTACAAATACAAGGAGTGTTCTGAGCAATGTTTGCTCTACTTTTCCCTCACTGACCAGCCTCCCTGCCTATTTCAACTGCATCTTTTACTCCATCTCTTACCACTGAAACTGAGGCTTTCTCAATGTTATCCTTTTTTTTCCTGGAAATTAGTATTAAAAATAACTCACTGAAGCCACTTGTATCTTAGAATCACTATGATCATTATGGATTTTCTGTTTGTCACCAAGTCCATGTGTTGTAGAGAGAGGAAAAATAAATCAGTTGGGTTGAGGAAAGAGAGGACAGAAATTGGAGGTAGAAGGGATGAAGAGCCAAGAATCTCAGTTATTAAAAACCAAAATAACTCTCTGTAATACTTTAACCAAAAAGTTTTATGCTGACAGGTTTGTCATGAGTTAAAAACCCCAGTCTTTTCAGCAGTCAATTATGTTTGATAAAAGAAAGTGATCTGGCATACTGGACTTAGCAATGAGAGTCAAGAGTTCTGGATGCTGTCCCGGGCTTCTTTACAGAGGATGAGCCATCTATTTAAGTCAAGATACATGGCAAGCATTTTCCTAGATGAGATGTGGAAATGATCCGTTAGGGATACTTATTTCTACAGTGCTGAAATTCTGGAAAACTTGGTCCCTTCCTGGCCTTTGGGAACACTGAAATTGGGCAAGTTACTTCTGAGTTTCTACCTGTTTCCATTTACGTTATATTAAGATGTTGAGTATTTCTGTGCCTGTCAGAGAAACATTCAGAAAATGTCTAACCCCCTTTTCTGATTGCATTGATAACAGGATGCTTTGATGATCCAGGGTGTTGGGGGTCTCTGTAGAATACCCTGTACCAGCTGGTAGGAGTAACTCCTGGATACATTGGGTGCTGGGGGGAAGGAGGAGCTTAACTCTTTCCACATTTATAGTGTGTAGTGGCCCATTATGCTTTTCATGGCAGGGGGGATGACTTTTTTTAATGTTGGTTTTTCTTAAATATAGTGATCTTGAAGAACGGAATAATTGATCTTTTAATTATCTCTATATTCTTTCCTCCTCTTACTTCCTAGTTCAATATCATTGGAAGTAAAATAAATGCAGCTGTATTATATATGTACTTTGAATGAATGTACTGTCACATATGTTCTCTTTCATGTGCAACAGGTTATGCAAGGTTTAATGTACTAATCTTTCTTTTTTTCTTAAAACATTTCCTTAGGCACGTAGTTCCTGTGTTGATGTCATCACAGGTACCCATATGCTTAGTGATGCATTGTTTTGTCTACAGTCTAACTCAATAGTGTGCAATTTGGAGCATCCTTAATTATCCTACAAACCATTTTGTGATACTGAAACCAAATATAGTGTAGGCTTGGCTGACATCTCTGTGATATTATTGGGCATACCAAATATTTCTGTTTCAAATATAGATTGGTTACTGATATTTCACAATATGCATTCTAGTAATTAAATCTATACTTGAGGTAACTTCCCCCCCCCCTCCACATCCCCCAAGCTGTTATAAGCACTCTCTTTTTCCTTTTTCTGTATGCAGATAGAGTTGGGTATGGACTCTCTAATTTGATAAAAAATAGGCTAACCTTGTGGTCTTTAGGTCCTGCAACTACAGTTGAGTGTGCAATGTCTTTCCACGTAACTAGGTCTTTTGTTCCACTAGAGAAAATAGCTTAATTTGTTAGAGAGTTTTGGGTTAAGTTTAACTGTAACAGTCTTTACCTGATAGACCTGGGACTGCAGGGCGGTGATTAATGTGAATTAAAGGATCTCTGTGACACAGGACTAAAGGACTGAATTACAGTGTTGTTGTTGGCAATCCTACTTGTGCAATTTAATTTCTCCCTAAACCAGATTTCCAACATTTTCATAAAATTAAAGTCTAACTGGACCATATACTTCTTTTTGAAACTCTCTTTATTCAGGGATGTTCTGTTTGTGCGTTTTTGCTGGTAATGTGTGTCTTTGTCCCTTGAAATCCATTTATTTATTGCAGTGACACCTACTGCTGAGAGAGCTGATCCGCAACAGGATCGGTTACTGTTAAACTTGGCCAACAAGCAGTTCGTGACTCAACCAGCAGATGTTTCTGTGGCTCGGGTCAAAGGGAACTTATGGACTCGGGTTTTTTTTCTTTGCTCCTAGCATTAAGTGCCAGGAAAGTCAACACTAGGTACAGACAGTTGACCCGACCAGTAGCAGGAGGAACTGAACTAGGGCCCTGAGGATCTGCAAAGACCAAAGCATTAGTCTGTTGAGCCACTGTGCTGGCTACAGTCCAACAGTTTCAGACAACTGACTATCTGATTGCATGCCTGGATTTTAGTAATGATTTTACATACTTATTTGATGATTTGTATCCAAGCTTATGCTTTAAACAGGTGCCCTTGTGAGCAAAATCTCGCTGGGCTATCACATTTGAATATTTCAGTCAATCATGCTTTGATCTTTGGGACATATGTGCATTTGAAATTATATTTAGTTGTGCACAAAATCTAAGTCTAAGCCTTTGTGAAATGAAAACAAAATCATTGACCCAGCATTACAGTTTTGGATTTAAACTGTTTCATACTATGCTTTGAGTTCTGTGGTCTTAACTCCTCTTGCTTGATCTCTTTGTAATTGGTTCAGAGGGCCTGATCCTCCTGTCCTCACCCAGCTGAAATGCTATGCCTTGTATTTGGAACTTGCTTGTGTGAGGAATGCAGGATTAATAGGGTCAACATTATGTATCTTTTAATATTATATAATGGGTTAGACTATTACAGACTTCTAGCACAGTGCGGTGTCCTCAGATGAGAATAGAAGATTCAGACTCCCATAAATATGCTTTGCAAAGTCTCCCAAGCATTTTATTATTTTATTTGTACTGTGTGATGGTAAAGTGGATCGTTAAAAGCTTAATTTTAAGGTTTCTTCAATCTGATGTGGATGCCAGTTAGATTAATTAAAGTGAATGATCAGATAGGAGCTACCGGAGATTGACCAAATTGGAGAAGGTTTAATCAGTTGTATACATTCCAAATTACATGAAAATAACAAATTTACTTTTAAAAATGCTCTTTCTAAAGTAACAGAAGCTTTAGTCTAATGAAGCATTCCACAAATAAGGCTCCAATTTGAATTTTGGTATTGCTCTTATCTTTATTTTTGTCATCAGGAGATCACTAGGAAAAAAAAAAAGAAATGAGAATCAGTGTTTATAAGCTAAAAGATAATGATCCCAGATGCAACCAGTGCCTGGAAAAAAAAATCTGGATTTTTTTTTTTAATCTACTGAACTTTCAGTACCAATTATTTATCTTTCTCTTCTTTGGATCTGACTTCTTATGTATATGCAAGTGAAATAGAATAAATAAGAAGGAAAACAGATTTTGCTAAGTCACATGCAAAGTAGCAATAAATCAAACAGCTTGTCTGCATTCTTCTAATCTTTCCATTCTAATCTGTGAGTGAGATTTATAAATGACCTCTCCTCTCCTCTCTGCTCGTCTTCCTAGATTGTGATCACAAACAGTTCGCAGTCCTCCACTCCATGGGTGCTACCAACCAAAGGCTGTTCTGGTGATTTATCTTCTGCTGATCAGTTATCAGTCCCAAACACTGTGCTAACTAGAAAGTACCCTCCAGATGTAACAGGTGTATTTTAGAAAGAAACTGTCTTCCCAGTCCAGAGCGAAAGCAGTACAGCCTCAGCAAACAATTTTCTGCCTGCTAATGACTTTTGAAACTTTAAAATCCCTGTGCTAACCCTTCTTTAAGACATAAAAACTGTTGTGGAATGAGTTGGCTCTGTTGTAACTAAAGGAGTACTTTGTTTTGGAATCAATAAGCAGCTTGTTTAAATATCAGCACTACAAAGCAGCTATAGTTTTGTCAAATGCCTTCCCAGCTCCCCCCTGCGTGGTCCCACACGGCCGGGTGCTGGAAGATGGGTGTTCATGTGAGGCTCCAGCCCCAACCCTGGGATCCAGCTGGGACTGCAGGAGCTGCTCAGTGCAG
The DNA here is from genome assembly GCA_013390005.1 of Calyptomena viridis. Classification (NCBI taxonomy): domain Eukaryota; kingdom Metazoa; phylum Chordata; class Aves; order Passeriformes; family Eurylaimidae; genus Calyptomena; species Calyptomena viridis. Next base: position 126,294 of record WEIV01023085.1, read on the forward strand.
CATCACCCAGGACTTTGTACACACTGTGTGCAACTCGTGCTTCAGCCCCGGTTTTAGTTATTAGAAGCTACATATGCTTTGCAATAACCACGAAACTTAAATGTGCTAAAGTGACTAATAGTAATAATAAATTACCCAGATGGTTTTAATAATATTTAAATAAAAGCAAACAGGACACATTACCTGTAGGCCTTTTGTTTGTTTGTTTGTTTAAAGACATTCTGTTACACTCCAGAAACCAGTATTTCTCGAATATAATTATATTATATCCCAAGGAACAGGACACCTACTTAATAAAAAAACCCACAAAACCAGAAAACTCCTAAGAATTCAGTGCAAATACTCTATTTTACATAAGTAAAATGAGAATAGAACCTGGCCTAATGTTTATTTCATTTTATCAGATTGGATAATGCTGTCCTGATAGCATTAAATACAGCTGATCTCTCCCCTCCTCTTCCTTGCACGCATGTTTTTGTTAAAATATAACTATTTACATCTATGTCTCTTAGTATTGCCTACAAATCAGTCAAAGAAGAGTAGGTCATCTATCCTGCCCTACTGTTTATATATTAATCATCTGGCAAATAAACTGCTCAGTATCCTACCCACCTCAGTAATATTTGTGATGTAATTTGTTTGGATGCCCAAATGTCACCAGCGTTGATTGTAAGAGATGAAAAAAATGTACTTGCTCAGCACACCAAGCTCTGGGCTAAAATGTAAGCATGAAATCTCTGGTTTATTTTTGTAATAATGTTTACAGCTGTTTAATGACCCTGAAAGGGTTCAGTAGTCTGGTGTTCTGTATTTCTTAACAGGAGTGTATTATGCTTATAACAGCCTTAGTTCAACTGTTTCAGCTACAACAATAAGAACAATATTTAATAAAAATTCAATATATATTCTGAAGGTTCTCAGCAATACCTGTGTACGAGTTGCTAAGATCTGAAGCAGTCTGTATTGGAGTATTTAAAATTTGTCAATGGACCACAAGATAATGTAGATATATGTGAATTTTTCTAGCTGGAAAGATAAATACCAGGTCTATATTCTGAAAGCATAAGTAAGTGTGTGTAGCTATAACTGCTTAGAGGATCAGGGCCAGAGCGAGCTTGTCGTTTAAACACGTGAGCTTGTAAAGCATTACTTTGCTTACTGAACTGTAAATCTTTTAACTAACCTAATCTAAGCTATAATAACAGCACAACAGTGGTTTTAAAATGACTGTTTTCTCTACAGCAGTGAACAGGGAAAAGCTTTAGTGTGTGTGTCCAGCAGGAATGAACAGGTGTAAATAAGAGCTGAATTTGGTCCATCTGTTTACAAAGATAACAGGTGTGTGTCTGCACATATGTGTCTGTAGACAGATATGTATGTGTCTGCATATGTTTACATATGTGTGTAGGCATAGATTTATCTTGAAACTCTTTCATTCTATTTGCCATTTTTTTTTCCTCTGTTTCCAGCAAGAGGAAGCTGAGCTTCTCGTATTACATTAATGTAGTTGTGATGACAGGCATTTCTGGTGTCATAATTGGTTTTAAATTCCAGTAATCCATTTCAAATAGTTAAATAATATCTGTGTGTTCAATTGAAATGGCTACAGTCAGAACTTTTGTTATTGATATCACAGGAAATAGTCTTCAGGGCAAAAATGTGAGTGAAATCAAAATAACTATTAGTATCATCAAAGGGACTTGAATGTCTCACTGTACCTTCATGTAGGAGATGAGAGAGTATTTTTATAATATATGTATCCCATTGTGACTTTCATAAGCTGAGTGCCCTCCTTACAGGAATGGGAAACTGCACAGCCGGCACGGTGATGGTTGGAGTGGTGCTCACTGAGGGTGCTCCTGCCCTGCCCTGAGCAGTGTGAACCAGGCTGGGTTGTAGCCTCTGTGTGTAGCAGGGTGAGGTCAGGGCTTTTTGGCCAGAGCAACTCACTTGGGCAAGAGCTGAGGGTTTATTTAGGTTAGGAAGGGCAGCCTGTAACAACTCCTGATACCAACACACTCTGTACAGTGCCATGTCTTGAGGGACACTGTCTTTACAAAACATTTGAGATAATTAAAGGTCAGAAATTTACTACATAAACTTCAACAAACATATTTTGAATTTCTTAACGATTGCAAATTTGATTTGCAGTTCATTTTGTAAACATTTGTTAACTACAGAGAACATTGTGCTTCTGTTCCCAGCGCGAGAGATGGCAAAACATTCTGTGCTTTTCTTATAGGAGAGACCAGAATCATAAAAATAATGTAATAGACTATATATTTAAAAATTGAAAGCTAGATGTTTTCTCTACCATGGAGCATCACAGCACCACTTATAAATTGATATTTCCAGAATTTTTATTTTTAAATATCTGGCGTTTTCCTTTGGGGAGGCAAGAAGAGAAAGTCATAATGAAGTAAGATGTGAAAAATACTTGTTTTGTCAAAATTACAAACTGGTTATCTGTGGAAAGGTAAATTTCAATTAATTCCTTTCAGGTGTTTTTTTTTTTTTTTTTGTTTGGTGTTTTTAGCATTTGTTTGTTGGGGCAAGATGGATACAGTAAAATGGCACTTCAGGCCAGTCTGAGAAGGATGGTTGTGTCTATGGGGAAGTCCATGGGGAGGCAGAAGGACTGCAGGCTGTGGACATGTCTGTGATGCAGAAGCACTCCTGCACCTCCTGGGTGTTGTAGCGAGCAGCCCTAGCCCGAGGGGAGAGGCTGTGCAATGCCCACCTTGACACCAGGGTGGGTACCATGAACTGCAGGAAGCTCACTGGGGAATGAAAGCCCCTTACCCCAGCTGTTGTAACCCAGTGTGGTCATAGTTCTAGACAAGGATGATGGGTAAAGAGGGAGAGAATGAAATTGCTAAATCTTTTTTAGATAAATTAGGCAAATTATATAGAGTTATCTAATTCATAGTGGAATGATGGATGAGGATGAGTTTTGTTTCTGTCCTGCATGTGGATACAAGATGAGATTTTGGTAGGTTTTACTGTAAAAGGCCCAAAGAGTACCAAGAGTCTGACTTATATGAGAGCTGAACAGTAACGGAATCGCTGTATTCAGAAATGCAGTACCCAGGCATTGCAGGAGGAGAAATTTCACAAGGCAGTACTTCAAATGCCATGGTTATACTTTGCAATGAAACCAGCTTGTGAGTGAGGAATAGAGGAGACAATTCAGGGCCAGAGGAAGGAACAAGGCTACAAGAAGCTGAGGCAGGTGGGGGTGAGAATGCAGTTTAAGTGAAACTGCACAGCTGATGGGAGTAGGTGGCATTCAGAGCTGGGTATTGCTCCCTAAGCAGAGGCTTTCCTGACCTTTATGCATATTTAATAAAATTGTATAAAATTTCCCATGCTGGAAGATCAGTGTGTGGGGGTCAGGCTTCCCCGACTTGATCCAAAATTATTAGTCTTTAAATGAAAAATTATGGATTTTATATTCTTCTTGATTTTTTTTTAACTCCAAATTCTATATTCTGTTATTACTTTATTAAAGTTATCTTTGAAAAAGAGGCACAGAATAACTAAAATCTCAACCACAACTCCCCTCCCCAATCCAAATAACCATACTTTGAACTGATGCTTAGGGTTAAACATCAGAATTAATAAATTCCGCTGGGATCTGTCAGCATTTCCAAACTTCGATAGAGCATAAAATTTTAGAATTAACTACCTAAACCTTTCTGAGCATGTAAAGGCACCAGTTCCTATTGAGATCAACTGAAAAAAGGAGAAATTTAGACTGCATTTTTTAAGCTGTTATAGAATAATGACAATTCACAAAGACTTTTCTAAACCCTCTTCAATGTATGTACATGTCTGCCCATGCTATGCATTTCTTGAATTTTTGTGTTCTTGTTTGCCAACATGCCTTGTTTAAGCATGGTGGGGAGAAATAACACCCGTGGTATGTGGAATTTAGACAGGAAGTAGATTCTAGTTTGGGGGGGTTTCTTATGTTGTCTTTGGGAGGTTATTTGTTGTTTGTTTTTTTTTTAAAAACTGCCTAGGCAGATATTCAAAATCTCAGTCAACTTCAGGCAATGGCAGACTTAATCACTACAACTCTTAAGTTGTTTAGTTAATCCTTTTGAACATGAAAATCGGTTTGTTCTAGAAGTTAGACAAACTTTCAAAAATTTAAAAAAAGAAAAAAAGTGTATGTACTCACATTTTGAAAGACTGTTGTCTGCTGCACAAAAAACTTGCATGCAAACTAAGAATTTTCTTTGTTGGTCACATGGCCTTGGGTGAACACCTGGGCTGACTATGTTTCCTTATTCCCTACCTTTGGAAATCAGACACTGTAGGCTAAACTTAAGTGTGGTGCTTTTCTACACTTGATCTCTTAAATATTTTTATAACTAATAACATTGACAACATGTAAGTAATGGGTCAACATAAGACCTGAATCAGAATACTATTAAATTTTGAAAAAGATCTGCTTTGTATCTGAGCAAAATCGTGTTGCTCATATTCATCTTTAATACACATGAAAATACACTCACAAGATCTGCATTGTGTCATAGCCTCAGTCATCTTGTCAGGACCAAGCAGGTCTCCTCTCAAGGAGCTCCCATGGTTTTTTTTAGTCCCTGATCCTGCAAATACTTAATCATGTGTGGAACTTTGCTTTCAAGAGTCACCCTTTGAAGTCTACTGGACTACTCCCACGAGCATAATTACATGCATTTTAAGTATGTGCCAGATTTGGACCTTGAATTGTCTATCAAGTGGCCACTATGAAGCTGTGTGAGGAATGATGTCCACCTGGAATGTGCCTGTAGTCTTTGTAGAAGCCGTAGTAAAGAAATGCTTTTGGCTAAATCCAAACAGAAAGTTGATCAAATTAATTTTTTTAATAACACATAGAATTCAGTAGTTTTGTGAGTGAATAAAGCATCAAATCATTCCATGGAACAACAAAAATCTTAATTATGTTCTAATATAACCTTATAGCATCATATAGTTTGAGAGTTAGTTATGTGAAACTTTATGTTTTAAGCTGAATTTTATAGATACATTCTATCTGTATGGCGTAGAGAAGTGGCAAGGATAGATTATTGTGGTCAGTTATGCAGACCAGAAGAGACCACTTGTGTTTTAACAAACAGCTTTGAATTCTAATTTTCTGCAATATATATAGTGTAGGTACCATTTGTAGTCGTTACTGTGTATTAGGAAAGTTATTAAAATTCTCAAACTTGTTGAGGCTTTCCACAACACCTTCCTGGATTTTAATTGGTTTTATCTATTTCCATAAGAGAGCTCTTTAAAACAAATCAAAGTGTCTTAAATCATGTCTTACCCATCGAAGGACAGAGATACTCCTCCTATAATCTGGCAACTTTTCCTAAGAACAGAAATCTGAAGATTCTCAACGACGAATTAAAAGACTTGGCAGAAGATAATTTATGTGCCTTTTGATGGGCTCAGTTTCAAAATGACAAAATAACAATGTTTTGTAGCAGAAGGGTTAAATCTTAATCTCAGAGGTTTACAAAGCTGCTAGTCGCAGTCTCCTTAAAATTTAATATACCTCGTTAATGCTTACTTGCAAACACTGAAGGATTTTTATGATTATAATCATGTGTTACAGCACCTAGTACTGTTTCTAAGCAGCATACTAATCAGCTTAATGAGATATTACTGCACTTTTTGTTGACTAAAGCAAAATCCCTTTTATTGTTCTAAAGCTTGTCCTTTATTTTTTCCCAAAACATTATCTTGTTTTATTGTACACCAGTAAATATCATACCATCGGTTTTTTGTCAAATCATAAAACTATCTTTCTCATTGTAGAATGTGTAATATATTGAATATGGTTAATGGAACCGAAAGTTACAAATGAATTTCTATTTTTTTTTTTTTGGCTGGCATTTCTAATGAAAATGGGAGAGACGCATAAGATTTCTTTTTCTATAGATCTAGAAATGCAGACAGATGCATTTTCACAAGAAGGACAAGGGAGGTGGTAAAAACCTTTGCCCCTTCTGTAATAATTAGATTGTGAAATTACAGCATATTTTTAAATACTAATTAATAGTTCTTGGTAAACATGCAGAATGATGAAAGTACATGTATGATCAAAATTGTGTAGCACAGTTGGCATTTAATACACTTTTAATTGTTTTTACACTAATTCCTTTGCATTATTATGAGTAGGTAAAATGTAAAATGCAAATTGTACGTCGGTGATTCAATACTTGTAACTCTTTCACAGTCTGAATCTAAAATATCTTCTGATTTTCAGAGATGGAAGAAGCTAGTTTGTGCCTTGGTGTTTCTTCAGCTGTGCCAGAAGCTGACGCCCATCTCAACAGCACCATACTCAATGGGCAGTATTCAATGAGTCAGAAGCTGCACCAGATCACTTCCCAGCTCAGCCATGCCTTCCCGGAGCTCCAGAACAGGCAGAATCCGGAGGAAAAGGCATCAGTGCCGCTAGAAGACAAAAGCCACATGTCCATAGCAAACCAGCCCATCAGCAGTCAGATGGCCCTCTTGGCAAACCAGCTCAATAGAGAGGTTGATACCAGTTTGAACGGGCGTGTTGATCTGCAGCAGTTCCTAAATGGACAAAACCTAGGGATTATGTCTCAGATGAGCGATATAGAGGACGATGCCAGGAAAAACCGAAAGTACCCGTGTCCCCTCTGTGGGAAACGCTTTCGATTTAACAGCATCCTGTCGCTACACATGCGAACTCATACTGGAGAGAAACCATTTAAGTGTCCATACTGTGACCACAGAGCAGCTCAAAAAGGCAACCTGAAGATACACCTGCGTACTCATAAGCTTGGAAACCTTGGCAAAGGTCGTGGAAGAGTCCGAGAAGAAAATAGACTTTTACATGAGCTGGAGGAGAGAGCAATTCTTCGAGACAAACAGATGAAGAGCAGCCTCTTGCAGCCACGACCTGATGTGAAAGCACAGCAGCACACCCAGCCAATGCCACTTGCAAACTGTAACTTGTCTGTGCCACCTAATCACAGCACACCTGATATTTCAAACCCTGTTCCCTCTCCAAAGCCAGTCAGTGTCCAGGAAGAAGTTGTCGCTCAGACAGCTGGATTCAGATGCACGTTTTGCAAAGGCAAGTTTAAGAAGAGAGAAGAGCTGGACAGGCACATAAGGATCCTGCACAAGCCTTACAAGTGCACTCTGTGTGACTTTGCTGCCTCACAGGAGGAGGAGCTGATTAGCCATGTGGAGAAGGCTCACATAACTGCAGAGTCAGCACAGGGCCAGGGCTCCAATGGGAATGGGGAGCAATCCACCAATGAGTTTCGTTGTGAAGTGTGTGGCCAAGTGTTTAGCCAAGCCTGGTTCCTAAAAGGCCACATGAGAAAGCACAAGGATTCCTTTGAACACTGCTGTCAGATCTGTGGCAGGCGATTCAAAGAGCCTTGGTTTCTTAAAAATCACATGAAAGTTCACCTGAATAAGTTGTCTGTCAAGAACAAATCTCCTAATGATCCTGAAGTACCTGTCTCCATCAGCAGCATGTCCCAGGAAGCTCATGCAAACTTGTATTCAAGATATCTGTCATGTTTGCAGAGCGGGTTTCTTCCTCCTGACAAAGCGAGTTTAAGTGAACAAAATCAAATCTATAACAAGGGAGATATGCCCATGAAGGAGAAAGAAGTCTTGGGGAAGCTCCTTTCGCCCATTTCTGGCATTGGCCACAGTATTGCTGAAGGGGATAAACATTCTTTATTGGGCTGTCTCAATCTGGTGCCTCCTCTGAAATCCAGCTGTATAGAAAGGTTACAAGCTGCCGCCAAAGCAGCAGAGATGGATCCAGTAAACAGCTATCAGGCCTGGCAGCTTATGGCAAGGGGAATGGCCATGGAACATGGCTTTTTGTCTAAAGAGCAGCAGATACAGCGCAGCCACGAAGACACTTTGGCAAATGCTGGAGTTATGTTTGATAAGGAGAAGCGGGAGTATGTGTTAGTAGGAGCAGATGGCTCTAAGCAGAAAATGCCTGCTGATTTGGTTCACAGCACTAAAATGGGCAATCAGAGAGACTTGCCAAACAAACTAGACCCTTTAGAAGGCAGTAGAGATTTTTTGTCACATGGTATGAACCAGGGACTCGATTACAACTTACAAAGTCATGGAAATGTAAAAGAAAAGCCAACTGAATGCCCAGACTGCGGAAGGGTTTTTAGAACATACCACCAAGTGGTTGTTCACTCCAGGGTCCACAAAAGAGACAGGAAGGGAGAAGATGAAATAATTCAAGGTAGCCTCGATGAGCGACGTGGGTCTGGAAGTGATCAAGAGTCTCAATCTGTCAGCAGGTCGACAACACCAGGGTCTTCTAACATTACTGAAGAAAGCGGAGTAGGTGGGGGTCTCTCGCAGACGGGGAGTGCCCAGGAGGACAGTCCACATCCTTCCTCACCCTCCTCTTCAGGTATGATAACTTCTCCTTCCCTCTCTGCACTGAAAGCTTCGTAGCTATATTTGAAATCACAGCAGCAAAGGAGTTTATGCATTCTCTTGTTAGGTCATTTCCTAGCAGTCCACAGGGACGTGGTGTTATTTGCCAGAACATCTGTGTTTGGGTTCCCGCAATGCCTTCGAGGTTAATTCTCAGCTCACCCTTTTCCCCCTCCAAGGGCAGGTTTCCCAGCCTTTCAGCTGTCACCTCTGCCACCCCACCAGCAGCAGCATGCAGGGTCTGTACAGCCACCAATGGCAATGTTGCTTCCAGGGCCTCTCCCTCCAGGTTTTGGAAGGTGTTTTTTTCCTCCTCTTCTGTCTCTCTTGCAGATCTTTCCATGTTCTCCATGTAAAAGATTGAGGAAAGATGCCTTTGAGCTGAGGTTAATAAACAGCATGTTGGCTAACCTCTCTGATTGCCCTTATTCTGACAACCATGTCAGTTGTTTAGCTGAGATATGTCCTTGTACCTGGCCACCGAACTGATTAAAAAGAGATTCAGAAATACAAATTACTAACCTTTTGACAATCTTTTAACTTATGTGCAGATTTTAACATGTATGAAGCCTTCTGCTTAATTCACATCTATTTGAAAGTACAAGAAAAATAGAAATTGGACTGAAACATTTTAATTGCATTGTATGTCATGTTAACTTGCTGTGTATAAAATAGCAAAGCAGATAATATTTCTTTGGAGATGTCTATAAAATATCGAGCTTCCTGGTACAATTTTTAAAGTTACTAGCCTATGACTCCTGAAATAAAATCTCCAAGTAATAACAGGTAAGATTTCTGGCCTCATGTATATCTCCAAAGTCACTTACTAATGGATACTAAATTGAAAGTTATATCTTTAGCCCTTTATAAAGAAAGCACCTCACTAATACTGTAATCATTTTGCAAGCCTAACAACAGAGGAAATCATGCCATAACAAATACTCTGTTACTAATGGCAACATTGATTTCTGCAATCAGCCATTAAGTCTAGAAAATGAAAGACAGTTTGAGGTACCTTAAGGCATTATATTGCCCACTGTTAAAGAGCTGGTAGCAGGCTGTTGAGGGTAATTCTTTTTAGGTACTCCCCCCTCCCCCAGTTTCGATAAATATTTTAGTATTGGAGGCAATTCACTGTTACAGTTATTAAGTATATGCCAGTTTACTTTTGTTGTTCTTGTCATGCTCCAGTATACTCTACTTCTGAGGCCAAATTAATATAAAAATAAAGTGTTAGTTTGCTGTCTTATAACAAACCAGTAAAGAAATTGTTAAGACACATAAATCTGCACTCTACATTCCACAGATTCCTATAGTACTTAATGCTGTTGTTTAAATACCCATGAAACACACTGTCTACTCTTAGAGTCATAGCCTCGTTTACAATTTATTACTGGTGAGACACATTAGAAGAGTCTGTGTAGGAACAAGGGTAACAGGCGAGAGCTAATTTCATACTATATATAGTTGTTGAGATTGTTTTAAGAGGATTGAAAATATGTCAGGATGAAGATTATTTTTCTAACTTTCACTTTTAAAAATCCTAACCCCTTTTCCGGAGGAGGAAAAATCCTTTCTCTTCTAAAAAGGGCTGCTTTTGTTTTGCAAAGCCATAGAGCAGACAGAAATAAGAGATCCTGAAATTGTGCAAATTCTGTCTGAAGCCTTCCAGGAAAAGTTTTTTAAAAAGTGGCCCCAGAATCTTCTGGGTGAGGTTGAGCTGATAGAGATTGAAGAGGATTCGAAACAATGCATGTGAAACTTCATGTGTTTTGAGTACCCTGAAAATTTTAATTCCAAGTGTTCTGGTTTGTTAAATGTATTGTTGTGGGAAGATTTTCCTGTCTTCAGAGGCAAAAGATAACCCTGCAGTGTTCTCTCTCTGGCCACTAATTTAAAATTATTTTTAACTTGAACTACATTTTATTTAAAATGTTTGTTTTTGCACCTGATGCATTTATA
>WEIV01023085.1:141721-169221 GCA_013390005.1 Calyptomena viridis
TGTGACATTCCTAGGAGCTCAGTCATGGACAGCCTAAGTCCCTGAGGAACCAAAATGCCTCTGATAGCACAGGCCCACCTGAGGTGCACAGCTAGCACTGGGTGTTTGTAGGTGTGGGCACTGGAAGGGTCCCAGAGCCCCCAGAGACATGTCCCAGACCCTCCTCACCTGCCTCCTGCATTCCAGGGAAGGTGGGAAGGTAGGCATGGCATGCATGCTGGGTGGAAAGAAGCTGTGGTGGGATCTTACCACCCCAGCATGATCAGCTGGGGTGAGCACAGCTGTCCCACAGTGCCAGCATGGCCTCTGCTGGCTTTTCTTCCCTCCCTCCCTGGCAGTATTCACCCCTAAATGATACTCCTTTTTCTCCTGCTGTGAAACACATTCAGTATTTCTAGACTATTTCCCATTTTTCCCAGATTTTTTGTACCTTAAACTTCCATTGTCCTGCAGAGTGACCAGAAACCTCAAGAGGACACAGTGGAGCAGCCCTACTTTGGACCTTGTTTAAATACTAAAGAGTAGGAGACAGAAGTTATGCACAGGACTTCTGGGGTGTGTCTGGAGTTTTGAGCTCATTTCTGATCATCCTGGAGCAACAGAGACACTGCAGTGTTAATGTTAGGGATCTCCCTAGTTAGAAAATCTGCAAATGTGCAGTAGAATTACTGATACTTATTTTTTAAATGGGCTTTATAAGAATGGCTGTAAGTGGGATTTATGTAGTCGTACTTCTGTCAGCTGTGCCTCCTGCTCATTTCTCTCCTGAGTTCTAGCTGTGTTTTCCTCGTGTCTTTTTTTTGGATGACCTCTTCATTACATTTTTAAGAATGCCTTACCACATATATCATAGGCTAATGTAATTGAAAACTGGTCTACACACATCTTATCTAACACCAAGGTAGGGGAGTAGTCTATTTATCAAAAACTGCATATTTTTCCCTTTTAATGATCTAACAAAACTATTCAGAGAGGGACAGAAGCAAATCTGAAAAGATTTTCTGAAATGTCTTAAGCATCCATCTTAAATACTTCACACTTTCCTGGGAGATTTATGGAATACCAGCTATGATCTGACTGAGACCAAAAGGTGATTCAGAGATTTCTGTGACAAAACAAAAGCAAAACAGCCATTTTTCATCATATGTAGAGAATTCAAGGAAAGAACAGAACACCTTTGATTTTGATTAGTAACTGGAAATAGATGGGTGTATTAGGATGCCATATATGTAAAGAGGGAAAATTACACAAGTGGAACTTAACAGTTACTGTTCTTTTGTATATTCCAGTGCCTTTGTTTTAATCTTATGGAACTTGCTATGTGGTTTTATATGTCTATATATACCTTTAATCAAATAGATATCTGGTATGATTAATATATTCCTTGCTATTCAGTCACTGAAAAAGTAGACACTGAGTTCTGAAGGGAAGGAGTTTATCGAGTATTCTATAATTTTATCACTTTATTTGTTTTCATAAACAGTTATGGTGCCAGTACAGTGAAAAACATTAAGGCAACATAGAACCCCATTTACCACCCAGTGGTATCAGGGTCACCACAGTTATTTCCCATTATGTGTAGAAATAATACTGTGGTTTCTCAGATGCTACTATCTAGTCACTCTGGTGACTTTTTGGTGGTCACCACTAGAGTATAATTATAATGAACTTTCTTTGGAAGATGGGTAAGGAATGACAGTGAATGTTACTGAAACAGGCAAGCAGTAGTAATGGACAAATACAGAACACCTCCTGTTAGTGTCTCTCTGGCAGTTTCTTTTAAGTCTTATTGTTGAACATACTGATACTTTGCAATGAAAGCTAAACTTACTTTCATTGACACTAAAAGGACAAAGGCATATGACTTGGGCAATGCAATAGCACAGTGGTAGCTGTGAAATCCAGACAAAGGAAAGGTATGAAAATACTTTACTTATGTACCAAAACATCATATGCACTACCTTTTATATTAACTATAGATACAGAAACTTTGTCTATATTTAATAGAGTGTCTGATGGTAGGACTGTGCTATCTTTCATGTTCTACTCTCAGTCTTCATATGGGTGACAGGTTTAGTACCTGTCTGAACGTGGAGAGAGAAATTAAAGCCAATGAGACTGCTGAAAGGAATAGTCAAGGAATAGTCTGCATTTCTTTTGCACTGAAAGAACTGTGAAAAGACCTGAAAGTATGTTTGCAGCAGCCAGAACTGAAGAAGTCACAGCTGTGGGTACAATTGATGCCCATAAATTCCCAGGCATTCTTCTCCCAACTCCCCTGTGGTGAATAGCAATTTTTGCAAACATATCTTAGGTCAAAAAAAGATGCCAGGAGTGACCCTGGTGCAGGTTCTCAGTCTACTGAGGAGAGTGATTAGTATCAGAATTAGGCATGCTGCAGATACCTTGTTTTTTATGTGCAACAACACTGAAGTGATCTCATCAACTATCTGAACATTCAGCAAGTCCAAAATCAAATGCTTGTGTGTCAGATATACACAGCTGTATTTGTACTGTTGCTCTATCTAAAGAACATGCCAATTGCTTTACTTAGAGTGAGTTGAGAGACTCATTACTAAGAACATGTATAGCATTATCAATGAAAAACATTGTTGTTCTTTTCCTCAGTGGTTTTAGTGTCCTTGCTTATCCTTTCACAGGAGCCTGTGCTAATGTATTTTCAGAAAGTGTGGGGCCTGATTCTCTACTTCCATGCACAGTGTGCTTCACTGACACCTCTGCACAGTGGGTGGGTGTGTGAGTCAACACAGGCAGACAACCAAGACAACCACAAACTCACAGCTAGAATGCAAAGAGTACATTTATTTCTGTTACCTCACTAACCGGGGGATTCCCAAAGCAACACCTGGGCAGAGGTGCACTAGAGGAGATGCAGGCACTGTTAAATTCGGTCCAGCCCAGAGGATCATTGGCCTGCTGTTCACACAGGCTTATCAACAGTTATTCTCAGCTGCAAGGTCACTTGAGCCATTTACAGTCCTCCTCGCCAATCTTCCGCTTTTTAACCCATTTCTCCCAACTTTCTACCCCCTTGCTCAAGAAACCACTACTGCTGGGGCTGGAAATGTGGGATAGAGGGTTTACAGAGACAATTAAAGCATATGTGAAAAGAAATAAACATATAAGCATATAATGCTCTGTGTTAAGAGTCCCAGCCCTCTTGTCAGGGAACTAAACCATGCAGTTAGTCAGGCACCACTGATAGGTTGTGTGATTAGATGTAGTCCTGAAGATATTGAATGCCAACTGGTTCTGCAGCCAGGTCAAAGGAGCATATGACTTCAAACTTGGAACTGTGTTCATGATGTTGAAGGGGGATGTAGTTGACCAATAATCACTGTTGTAAGGTTCCACAGTGTATAGCAGTTACTCCCAAATTTAAGGCAACAGCTGCCTTGGATGTCCACATTAAACCTTGCACGAGGGCTCACACCAGCTGCTCTATAGCCACTTCTCAGGAAGAAGAATAAGATGTTAGTTACAGTAAAAAATAACCACACACAAGTATTTACATATTGATTTTGCAGAAACGTATCCAAGGTATGTGCTCATAGTACAACCCTACAAAGCACAACAAGCCAGCCTGTGATAAGGGAGGAAAACAGGAGTGTCTTCTCTGTTCAGTAATACATATGCTGTTGCTTCAGCTCCTTCAGGTAATATTACTCCAGGCTTGGTAACACGACATGGGATAATTGCCCACAGGGATTGGTATGGCTTGTGCTTTTTCAGATTGAATTTTGTTTGGATGTTGGATTTGTGACACCAATAATATAGTTCCAATGCATCCCTCCTAGGTAAGGCACAGGAAATCACCAAAGACACATGAAATACAAGAACTTGAGAATATGATAGTAACAGAGGATGTAGAATAAAGGGGAGAAAACAGAGTATGGAACCATACTGCACTGTCAGGTGTTATTATATGAATGGTCACATCTACAGTAATAGATTGCAGAATGCATTGGTGTAAACAATTCTACTTTCCCTGTTGCTAATATTTTGGGAGAGACACCATCTGGAAGATTTTTGCTTCTCACTGTGTTTTGTACTGAAGGTGTACAGGCATGCTATTTTGACCTGTGATTCTTTCAGTTTCTTTCAGTGCCCAAGCTACATCTTGGATTCATTTTCTCATTGAGGTATAATGTATAGTGGTGCCTTGGAATGCCTTGGGCGAGAATTCTACAGATTTTTTTTTTTTTTTACTCTTCAGTCCAGTCATCTGCCACAATCCCTATGAGACTATATCATTTGGAATTATTACTTCTAATTCAAAAGAATTTCCTTGACTAGAAGTGTATATTTGGAACTCTTTCATAGTATAAGTATTTGTGATCTGTACCACCCTCCTTTCTGCCAAACCGGACTAAATCTCAATCTCAAAGTCTGAGTAGTCACTCCAGATATTTCCATCCCATTCCTTGGGATCCCGTGGAGATTTCATAGCTGGAGCACGAACTTGAGAGATCAGAACCTTATTTTCCACATATTTATGCCTAGGTGACACCAGCTGTTGTATAGTGCATTGCTGCTCATAGCACTGCTCTGCTTGAGTGGTGGTTACTTCATGAGTGATCACCTTTGCAGCCTGTAAAGTCATAACTTCCTTTTCCAACTCTCTCACTTTACTCAGCAATGCTGTAACTTCACGTTCGAGAGCTCTAGCATAGGTAACTAATTCCAGCTCCCTCACTTTACTCTTCAATGCTATAGCTTCACAGTCACGAGCTCTAGCATAGGTAAGTAATTCCAACTCGCTCACTTTACTCTGCAGTGCTATAACTTCCCGGTCGAGGGCTCTAAGGCCAGTAGCTAACAGCCATCCCAGTCTCCCGGCTAATTTGCGGGAAGACTTTGATGCCGCTTTCCATGGCAATCCGCGCATAGCGATCTCTACTCTGTGGGGGTTCACCACCACCCCATCATCTATTTCAGGCCACATCTCTGGCGTGGCCATTGTAGCCAGGAAAGTGGCCACGGGGGTCCAGCGCTCGGTACTGGGCCATCCTGGAATGTGGGGACTCACCACCACAGGCTCCCCAGCCCCCGATTTTTTCAACTTTTTTGGTTTCTTTGGCTTTTTTGACTTTTTTGCTAGCCATGACATGGTTGGTTCTGGGATCTGTGTCAAATGTGTGAGTAGACACAGGTAGGCAGCTGAGACAACCACGAACTCGTGGCTAGAATACAGAAAGTAAATTTATTTCTGTTACCTCACTGACCAGTGGATCCCTGAAGCAACACCCGGGCAGAGGCACGTGAGCAGAGACACAGGCACCGTTAAACTTGGTCCAGGACAGAGGATCACTGGCTGATGTTCACACTGGTTAATCAAGGGTTAGTCCCAGCTGCAAGGTCACTTGACTGATTTACAGTCCTTCTCTCCAGTCTTCTCCTTTTTAGCCTGTTCCTCTAACAGTGGGAAATAGAGACATATTAGAATAGTAGCACTTTGTGCTAATTTACAAGTGTTTAGCAAAAATATAAACTATTGTGCAAAGCAATGGAGAATCAGAGTGTGTAGGGCACTGGTTTTATATTATTTCTCTCCCAAATTATACGAAATTATCTTTTATCAGCCAAACTTAAGCAGAACTGAAAATTTTCACAGTATAAAATGTACAATTTGCACTGTATAATTTTTTACAGTGAAAGAAGGATGTCCAGCTGTACGTTCAGATGACACAGTTACAAGGTAGTTGATGTGTGATCCAGTGGTACTGTTTTACTGGGCTTTTAGCTATTTTCTGCCCTTGATCAGCATTAAGCTCCTAGTCCTTCTGATTGATCAAACATTTTTGTGTTTTTTACTTCCTGACATGCATTTGAACACTTGCATTTGCTGACTTGAATTTAGGCTGATGAGGCTAGCGAGCCTAGAAAACATGGGAAGTGTTTTGAAGTTAAATCCTCACCACACTGCATTACTGTGCTTGTTTGTCATCTGGGTTTTCACAGCTCTAGTCAGAATTTCAGAAGATTCCACAGCCAAAGGAAATGCCAGATACTGAGTAGCAGGACTTTCTTAAATTTTAGAGTTAAAATTTTGTCAAGTAGAGAAGGTAGTGTTTCAAAAGTGTTTTCATTGTTGCTGTGTTTGCAGGAAAGTCTACAGGAGACAAACTAAAAAGCAAAATAAGATTACTGTATTGAAAATAAATATACAAAAGGTTGGTTTTTAAAAAATTAGGTAGGGCAGACTCTTTAATAGTGATCATTTCAGACACTGGGTTCCATTCAGCGATTTTCAAAACAGTCACTGATGAGTAGGTAGTATAAGAGAAACAATGTGAGAGTCATCAGAGCAATTTAAAATAATTCTGTAAATTCTTGAATGAAAATGAAAAAAAGAAAACCACATTTGAGCTAATTTGTTTATGTCATTTCCTTAAGCAGAGAAAGTGGCTTCCTTAGTTATATTTTAAACTATATTTAATGAAATGCATAAAACTGGTTCTTGGCTGCACATGTGGAATCATACTGAAAATAAAGGATTAAAGGAAAGAGGTTGTAACTGTACTCAAACCTTGAAGGCATGATGCTTTTTACTTTTAAAATACCACCAGATAATGAGTATCCTTCAAATTTGACTCCTGCATAAAAAAAAATTGTGGGACAGATGGACTCTTTCTCCAAGAGATAATAGGAACATCAGTTGACATTTATGCTATGGAAGGATGAGTGTTGTTGCATTAAGGGTATGGGTATTCAGCAGAAACCAAACCCCTTTGTGTTCCAGCTGGTCCTCAGAGATCAGAGGGGCTGGGTGTGGCTGGGCTTAATTTCTGATTATAGCAAATAATCACTCTAAGTCTGGTCGAGTTCAAAAGAAGAACTTGCATAAGCAGAGATGCACAAGTAGTGCAGTTATCGATCCAGTACTATGAGTCTGATCTCGTTCAATAAGGACTTTGCATGATCCAGATTCAGAAAAGTTTACTAAGGGTTTATTGAGGCAACAGGGAGAGCAGGTTCAGGATTGCTGGTGATAAATGCATTGGCTACAGTGTTGATGTGTGTCACAGCAGACAGTATAATGAGAGAGATTCTAATAGCACTACATACACACACACATATAGATATATATGTATAAAATGAATATTCCCGGCTGTGCTCCAACGCAGTTGGAGGCGCAAAGCTCACCTAAAGGCGTCTCTTCAGGAGAGGAGAAGAGACAGTCCGCTGACCGATTCCGAGCAGGCAGAGATGTTTTCCCCCTCCAGAGGTGTTTTCCTCTTCTGGCCTTTTCTGCCCTGAAGCCCTCCTTTTATATTTTAAATTTTGGTCTGTCCCAAAGAGATGGAACAATCACATGTCCTGGATGGAGCTTGGTGATTTTGGTCATACGTGGTTTGTATGTCCCATGTTCTCCTTTTGAATCCCAAGGGATGTGTAAGTTAATATGTTAATGGAGCTTAATGAGAGTCTCTGTTACTCAGTCAGAATTTATAATTGACAAAAGAGGTAGAATAAACACTTTGGCCCTCCTCCTCCACGTACTGAGGCGGCAGTAAAGGCTCACTGACCTTCATCAGAGGGTCTTTGTGCACATCCTTATCTCCTTAACGAAACAGATTTACAACAAGTGGTGTTTTTCACAGTGAAGGGAGTGTGGCTATTGACTGCTGCAGAGGCTTGATGTTCTCTGGTGCCTCACTGAAACAACATTGGGCCATGAGACCTCCGAGGTCCTGCTCAAGCCAGGTGCAAGATAGGCAAGAGGCCCAGCTCAAGTTTTTTCTCAACCAGCTTCATCAACTCTTCCCTGACTTAAAGCAACACTGCACAATTCTGACCATTTACCACATGTAATAGTTATTGTGTAGGTGTTTCTTTTATACATTCTTTTACTTTGCTGTCTAGATTTGCAGTTATTTTATTATTTTCTGTTACTGTATCTTTAATTGGCTATTACAGATAGTTGTGAAATAAGAATAGAGTCATTCTCTGTTCTAATAGCAGTTCATATGATCTCTTGAAGTATAAATTAGAAGGGCAAGAGTGTGAACTAAGAGTCTTCCAGGTTCGTGGTTGGTATTTTGTTGTACGACCCCGTCTCACACCAGTGATCAAACTCAGTAGGCAGTTAGCTCTGAGCTAACTGTGTTTGTCTGCCTGTGACAGAGCCAACAACAGGAATGTCACTTCTTTAAAAGTCTTGCAAGATTGTGCACCAGGAAAGAGGCACTGCACTTGAGACTGATAGGAAGCCACAAAAGTTGTCCATCACTCCATTGCAAACTGAAACAGAGCATGAGCAGAAGTAGCATTAGAAATAGTTTTTGCTGACATAAATATTGCTTCTACTATTTTCTAAGGCTCTTTTATAGCATAGCCTGCTGATATACTGGAATGCAACCTATATGTGGGGAGAAAGAGAGAGAAATAGATGACCTGTCCTGAAGTTTTTGGTTTATAAGGTCTTCCTTTTGATTATCTGTATTGGGGGGGGGGGTGAGCAAAAATTCCGAACTTCCCTTGAGACAAATAACGTGCAATGTTTGCTGGTGTATTTGTTTCCCTTTCAAACATTCCACAGACTGTACAGACAAAAGACAGATTAGGCTTTGCATCAGATTTACTAGAGCTCTACCTCCTTGCCTTTGGACTCCAGCTTGCATTTTACACTCCTGTCTGAAGTTGTTGAGAATTAAGCTTGTGTGTGCACTGTTTGTACATAACAGGCTTTCCCAAGTGACTATTTAGCACTATTAAAAAACAAAACCAAGACTAGCAATAAGATTCTGGTAAATGTAAATGGATTCTATTTAAAAATGGCTCATGGCATCTTTTTGTAATGACCATCTTTTTGCTACATGCAGAGTGTGGTGACATTAGTGAATTTAAAAATACACAGATTTTCAGGGATTTGGACCTGATTTGCATTCACAGTGCAAATGTTTAGCACTTTTTGGCAGTGTAGTAAACTATAATAATACTAATAATAAACTATAATACTTTACTATAGTAAAGTATAAGAAGAAATGTAAGGCAGGTACACTTCCAGCCTTCCTGACACTGCCTGACTGCTGTGCATTGTGTGGATATTAAGGTACACTCCTGTAGCATTCGTAGTTTAAAACTTCTAATCCTGCATTATATACCAGTGCCATGTACTATATTTTACATATCAGTTACATCAGATGTGAGTTTAGTACAGCGATTTGGAGCCAAACATGAGCACAGTGATAATTTTTCCTGCTTTTCTGTAAATGTTGTGTTTTGAGAAATACTCTTCTTCAGTGTCTGTCACTGGATAATGTTTTTTTAAATCCTCATCTGAATTTTTATGTGTTTATTTTTTAATTTCCTGTCAATAGAAATGGAATCAGTGGCTCTGTCTGTTATTAATATTTAAAATGTAAGTGTTTGGGTTTTTTAACACACAAGTTGCTATGCCTCTTTAAATTTCTTTCAGTTTTTCTTTACCTCTAAACAATCTTTCATTACCAAGTTGTTTATCTGAGAAGAAAGTGAGACTGTCTCTTTGTATTGCTGAATAACATCACTCTTTTTCTCAAGAAGTCATTACACACTGACATCATATTGTTCTTCATTAGATGATCTGTTGCCTGAAAGTATCTTGGTGACACTGAACTTGAAAGCAACAAGAGTACAAGTGCTAGGATGCCTGGAGAGCAGAGACTGGCAATACCTTGCTCAAGCAAATATCCAAGATAATTTTAAAAAGGCATTAACAAATACAAACCACCCCCACAGAGGTAATTTTCACCTCTGAATTTTTGCTTGTTTCTTAGTCCAGCCCAGACTTCAGCCATCAGTGTTACAATGCTGGAAGCCAAGTCCTACCTAGCAACGATAGCCATGTGCAATAATTTAAACCTAAAGAAAAATAACACAGCTGCTGGTAGTGTCCAGAGATTTCTAGGTGCTTTCCAACGATAAAAGGGTGGTTTCTGTCCTGAAAATGTATGTGTGTGCATAGAAAAAGATGTTTGATATTCACAAAGACTACAATTAGCGCTGCGCTGTAATTGTCATTCCCTGATTAGTTGGAAACCTTATATACCCAGTGGATTTTATTTTTCCTATTCATGAGTTACATGAGAAAAGCTCACAATATAGTTATTTGTGAAATTTGTACAAGTATTCCTTTGATTTGTGCTGTTTCACACATCATTTATTGTGAACTTACAAAATTTTTGACCATGTGACTGGATGCATAGGTCTAGTGGTGAGTTTTCATATGATGACAGGATGATATATTCCTCCCATGCACTTATTTAATGTAGAAGGAGTTCCCATGTTCCCTCTTCTCAGCCCCAGCTGCAGGTGATACTCCTCCAGATCAGGCATTCCTGTGGCCACTGAAACACTGGTTGCACAGAAGGCATTATTAGGTGAAGTTCCTACAGCCATTATCCTTTCCAAATACCTTTTGACTTATGGGAAGCCAGAGCCACGTGGCTCATTAATTCTCCTCTGATTACCTGCAAGGGCTCTGCCAGGTGTGGGGGTGCAGTGGGATTCCAGGTCGGGAATCCCTCTTACACGGTAATCAAAGACAGAGCTTGAATGATTAATGCTCTGTTTGCAGATCCTATTGGATAACTACTAAAGTTGCATGGGTGAAATAGATAAAGTTGGGGAGTCTGCAATAGAAGTGTTTGCCTTTATACTTATTTACTCAGTGTTGTTGCCTTTGTACAATAATATCTTTTCCCTGAAGGTCTTTGAAAAATTCGATCACAAAACAGAAAAAGAGTATGTTTGTTCTGGGTAAAATTTGGAAGCATTGTTCTGATGACACCTGTAAAACATAATTATAACTCCCATAGCTGTTTCCTCTCATATTTAGAGAGGAAAATTCTTTGCCTCTAATCTCAGGTGCATACCTGTGGAAGGCTTAGATTCCTTCAAGCAGTATCAAAGTAATGATAACAGTGTGCAGCTGCTGACTGTCTTTTGCGTGTTGTTACTCACCCAGCTGTTTAGAGGAGAAGAAGAAGAAGAAGAGAATATCTCTAATCAGCCATATGGCACAAAGTTTTATTTGCCACAGCAAGTTAAAACGTACATTATTGGTCAGCATCTTGAATGCAAATTTTTACATCGCTTTTCAGGAGTGCAAGGTATAAGGAAAAAGAAGATCCGATATATTTAATTCACATTATTTTATATTAAATATAGAAAAAATTTATTGTGTCCCAGTGGAGTTTCCATGACTGGAGTCTACTATACCCAAAAGATGGTATAAGCATGGAGTGCAGATCTCAGCCCCTGCTTTGGGTCCTAGAAGGTAATTTAAGAACTGTTGAGATGGCATTTCAAATTTCTACAGTGCAGTTTCACTTTGCTTACTTTGTACATATACAAATTAGTATTCTGGATCGGACTATGGGCTATGAAATCTAGGAGATGTCTTTAGTATTTGTAATGTTTGTAGTTTTTTTCAATAAGAAAAAGCTTCATTTTGCTGCTGTTATTAAATTGAACAAGAAATGTAAATATAGGGAAAAAAGTTTTTTGTCTTAAAAAAACCCCACCTTTTTGAGTGCAGCTAAATGTTAGATGAGAAGTGAGGGACTAATATCTTCATGAGTTTTGTGAGTCTACATTCTATAAATTGATGCGGAAAATGAGTTTTGGGTGTTGGCTTGAATATGAAAATTTAGCAAGTCCACTTTTTAAAGCTTTTTCTGCCATTTCCTGTGTGGGTATGACTGGAACTCCTTTGATTATTAACGTACTGACTTCAAACATGCTTTTTGAGAGACTCAATGTTATTGTAAAATGTAAAAGGTAGGTGCACACCTGTGTATCTAGAATTGGGGGCATGGCTTTAAAAACTGAGACATATTGTAACCCTATTCATATTGCTTCTCACAATGCCACTACAATGCTCTTTGTATCTGTGAAGCTTATTTTATTTCAAAAGGATTTAAGAATATGATTAATTTTTTTCTCCTTGTAATATGTTTAAAAGCACTTTCCAGAAAGAATAATATCTAGTTCTTACTAGCACGTTTAATGCATAGATCTCAAAAAACTCTCCCGTCTCTGATTTCCTGCTTAATTGATTGCAATACTATTTATGTTCTGTGTATTTGTTAACACTAAACACTGGTAAGTTAGAGAGAGTAAGATACCATCCATCTAAGACATTTTTTGCACAAGTTCTGATCAGCTAGATGAGTGTTTTTGATGATACTGTCTTGGGGTACTGGCTTGCAGAGATATTAAGCTGAGGTAGAAAGTATTGTGATTGGTAAGCCAGAATAGTTTTTATGGTTGATGCCATAAAAAATCACTGTGTACTAATGTAACTTAAAAAATAGACATGCTTTTTCCATTTGGGTAATGATTCTGGATAGTGTAATCCAGATGAGTGGTTAGGTCTCCTTTATTTTAAACAGTCTCTCTTCTGTGATTCTTAATGTCCTTTGACTTGCACTTCATAAGGTACCAAGAAATGTTTGATCAGATAAGAATCTTGTTTTCTAAGAATAGCTGCCTAAGTGGTTCTGCCCTGTCTTACAAATTTGTAATTTCATATGGTGAGGTGTTATATCTTAGAAAATAAGTCTTGACCCATATAATCAGTACAATTGTTTGTTTTCTTACAGAAGCATTAGCATTAAAACTATCATGAGAGGATTCAAAAAAAGGTGTGCAAATATTTTTCCATAGAATACAGTTCTTTCTTCATTGATGGCCCATCTTGCTATTTTTCTCACTGTTTCCATTGCTGTTACTTAAAAGGCTTTGACAAATATAATAGACTTTGCATAATGATGCCATTGTAAGTCACTTCCAGCATATTATAATGTGCAGTTAAAATTACTCTTGCGATTACCACTCTCCAGTGCTTCTACTTTATCATGGTACCAAATGAAATTAAGAATAGACATATTCCTTCCTTTACTTACCAATATTAGGAAAAAAACCTCTTAAATAACATTATTGTAAGTTATTCACTTAAAATTCCTTTTGGATCTTTTTCTTCCACAGTTCATTAAGAATTATTTTGCTTTATAAATAGATTAAAAAAAATTAGAATATATACATTTTCTGGTAAAAGTACTGTGAAGTTGGGAGCATTTTGTAAATACTTTTTTTTTAGGGGACACGACAGTGCTATACACAGAAGGTCTGTTCTGTAATAATAGATATAGAATGGAAAAAGCCATATTTCATTTCAACATCATCTTTTCACTAGTGATCTAAAGTGTGTGGTTATGTATTTGCAGGTTCTAGATCTGTGCATGCCCTCATGGCGGAATGTGCCTTTCTGTCTTCTAATACAAGATGACAAGCTTTGTTAGTTTTGATGTGGTTAGTTTTTTCACTTAGTGGCTAAGCAAGGCAATAAAGAGCTGGAAAACATAAAGATGATTTTCCCCCCACCATTTCTTATTTTCCCAGGAATAACATAGAGGATGTGTTCTAATGCATACCTTAAATAAAATGATATTATTACAGGAGTTAATAATGCAATAGTGAAAATACTGGAAAACAATGAGGTAAGTGAATAATGTAAAATATACCTTGTTGTTTGGGATTTTTGTAATGAAAAATACTTGCTCTTCCTGTGATACTGGTTGCATCATATAAAAATGGAAGTCTTGGCTGTGGAAGTCCATCCCAACATCAGTACTTTGTTGAAGCAGTTGTCCAGGATTTCTGACATTTCTGTTTCATTATGCTGCCTGAAGTGTTGGCTGCAGTCTCCTGAAAGGGTCTTCCCTGTAAATGGATATAATTGAGGGACTGCCCTTATGTATTTTGTTGGGTCTGCAATACAGTAAGTCTAAAGCTACAAGGGGAAAACAGACAGCCAAAATGATAATGCAGCATAGTCACCTCCAACTGGATGAAAAGCTACCAAATCATTGATCTGATGTGTCCCATTTATCTTATAGTGCATGACATGCTCAGGAGAAATCTGTGTGCATAATGGTTACTTCACTGCCCAAAATCATAGTCTGAGAAGCTCAACCCTTGAAGACTGAGCTCTGACATGACACCTCTCATTCTTCACTAGAATGCATTTACATTTAGGGGTACTGCAGGTTACAATTGCACACTAGCAATCTGCTAGTGTGGAGCAGAGACAAGCAGTTCTAAGCATGCTGTTCTGCAGATTGCTTCCACTTGAGTCCCCTGCACTGTGGCTCCTGTCAGAAATATGTGATGTCTACCAAAAATCTGTGTTAGCTGTAAAATCTGCTGGAGAATTCTCTCAAGGAAGTCAGAAGGCAGACTAACCAGCAGCTTTTGTTTCTCTTGCCCTAGCACCTCATTGAAAGGGTTTGTAATGAATTTCTTCCTTCTCACAATTCTTCTTTAAGGTTCTGGAGGTCTTTTGGGCATCTGTGCCAATAGCAATCTCAAACTACTGGTTAGACAATTGAATTAAAAAAGTATTCCTCTACATGTTTTAGCTTTCAAACAAGTTTTCATAACCTTCCATTTTTTTGGGCCTCAGAAACCAAATAGCTAAAACTTTGCTCTCATCTATATTCACCTTGTCTCACAAGCTCTTAAGCAGGGTTAACAGAGTTTAGTTTACCTAGTTAAGGAAGGTTACCAGTGTTTATGGAGTTTATGCTTTTGTCAGTGTTAACCCCCTAATCTGTTCCTTTCTGAGATGCTGACAGACTTTGATCATGCGCTGCACATTTAACACAGCTTCACTGATGTCTTCCATTACCAAAGTTAACTGAAAACTGTTAAAAACATTAGGGGATTTTAATTCTGTATTGTCAGGAATGAAATTGCATTCTGCCTGGTGTCTGTCTTGTTGTCACTCATTGCTGGCAGTCTCAGAAGTAAGCACTCTTTATGCTTCTCCTGTCTTCCATGTTTTCAGTTTCAAATCTGAGAAGGTGTTTAACTTTTCCTTAGGAGATTTTCTTAGTTCTCTTGCTATTTACTTGTAGTACTATGTGATATTCAGCAATCATACAATGCCTCCAATGGCTGAAGAAATCTGTTTGGTACCCGTTTCTAGTTGACTCTGCATAATGACAAGGACTTGTAGGACTAGGGTGTGGAGTGACAGTGGGCTGTGGATAGGTTGTCCTGTCCCTCTTGTGATCCTGCTGGTAGTCCCCAGCTGTCATTGTCATTGGGGATGGGGAGTGAATGGAGTCTAAACCCATCAGTACTTTTATCTCTTGCTTGTTTGTTTTGCCTATTTATTTTAGCCCTGAGGAGAGATTTCAGATTGAAAGTTGTTGAGATTGTAGCTTTTATTTGTTGCCACAGCAGAGGAAGTGCATAGTTTCCATTTACCATCAAGACAGTGCATTCTTATACTTACCCACTCAGATAATATTACTCAGGTGATAATGTCTGTTTTCTACCACATATAAGCAACATCTAACCATCAGTCTTTAGGTGGAAAGATTATATTTGTGAACATCTTTGCTCTTACTTTCATTTCATAGTGCATACATTGTTTAACTCTGTATATCTGTGTCCTACTTATACTACACATTGCTATCTGTGTAAATGTTCTGTCTCCTGCTGTGTTGACTTACAAGTCTTTCTGATTTTCTTTTAAATATATTTTTTTCCCTAGTGTATGGACAAAACCCACATGTACCATGAAGTTAATCAGGTGTCCTGTTGCTGAAAGGGCCTTTGGGCAGGACATTTGCCTGGTAGTTACTCTTGGAGAAGTTTTAGCTAATGACCAGGTCTTAGAGTTTATGGGTAAGGACTCTATAGAATAAGGACAGTAAAGTACAGTAAGTCTTGACAAATTTAGTTAATTGCTCAACTGCCAGAATACCTGTATGAAGTCAGCCATTAGAAATGGATGCATCTTTATGCTACTAACAGTGTGTCAAGTACTTTGCTGTCTCTGCTTTTAGAAGACTTTTAGAAGTCTTGGGAAACTCTGTTTGACTCTCTAGGATAGTATGGATTCACAAGTTTTAAAGATTTCTCTGCATGAATACTTCTTTGTAGATGATGTTCACTTCTTATCACAAGGATGGTGCCTTGTTTTTGGAGACTATTTTGCCTTCTCTTTTGATGTTTTCTATAGAGATCTGTGTTTTATTCCAGCATGGAGAGATCTGTTTATAGTAAATCATTATTTCAACTATTCTTAAAAGTATTTAACCAGCATAATGTGTTTGTCTTTTTCATGTCTAATACATAAGTAGCTAACTTTTACACTTTTTTTTTTTAATTGATGAATCTCAAAATGGTTGACCAGGGGTAAAATATTGCTAATTCTATTCTATGTTTTGCAAAACTTAGGCAAGAAAGGCAAAAGAATTTCCCTGAGGTTATTTAGTCTTCCAGTGGAAGAGCCAGTGGAGCATCCCCTGAGTTTGTCTAGTGATTTATATGCTAGCCTATATTGAGTTTCTGTAGTCATATTCTGTAGTTCTTTTTTTAGAAAATTGCAAATCTTTCTGCAGCCAGTATTCATCATGAGTAGGTCCAAAGTAAAAGTATTATTGTACCAGCTATCAAGTAAGTTGATCACTGTGTATTCACATTATTCTTCTTGAACTGGCTGAGACCATTTTTTTCTGTCACACAATGGCAAATGTCCAGTACATTGAAATAGATGCAATTACAATACAAATTAGTGGGAGTTTTTAACCAGGCAGCTTTAATAAGTAGTGGCTGCTAAGTTATGATGGCTAAAGCAGTACTAGTTGTTCAATTCAAGAATGGATGGAATCTCCTAGAATAGTTTTAATTTGATCTGTTGACTGATGTATAACCAGAAGCAATCTCCAAACCTTCACGTTTCCATTAATTATAGGGTAGATGTTTCTCTTAGTAGTTGGTGGTAAGTTTATTTTCTTTTAGGATGTTCTGTGTTTTGGAGAGGCCTTTAACAATTGTTAACAATCAGATGGTTAGTTAAAGTGCTATTCCCTAATGTCACCTCCAGTTTACTTGCTTTTCTGGCCATGCAAGGGATCATAAAATACTCTCTCACCTTGTACAAGCTCTCTACCAGCTGGCTGACTGGTTGCAGAGGAATGTGCATCAATTTAATGAACTTGTGCTAACATCCAGGAGAAACTGGTTCAGAGATAAAAATCAGTTGTTAATTGGCAGAATAGATTCATTTAATCTCTGAGGAAAGAGAACATCAGTAAAAATGTCATTATATCTGATGCTGAGGCTGCATGGGTGGCCTTCCAGTCATAGGCATGACCAAATTTAATATTTATTCCAATGTATCTTTTCATTTCAGTTATTTTCTGGCAACTTTTTAGATTTCATTATGGAAACTTAAGGAATTTGCTTCTCTCCATGCATTCTTCTCTTCTTAGTCTGAAAGGAACTGTACTGTAATAAAAGCTGTAATTTCCTATTTAACTATAAATACACTTTTATCTAAAATTATGGCATGCTTTTTCAAATGAAAATAGTGGCAATTTTATCAAAATTTTTGTGAAATTCTGTCAAATTAAGTCTTATCCCATATCTCTGTTTTAATCAGGCTTTGAAAAGTCCAATAAATTGTTCTATTTGAGATTTCTGACTTGGAAAAAGAAACATGAAGTTGGCCCAACCCAGCTTCACTGAAGTCATCAACCTAGTTACTAATGATGCCCATGGATTCACAAAGCCTGATTAAAGTTACAAAGTGGTTTCTTTAATGACCTTTTACAAGCAATAGGCAATTCTACACAATTCAGGTGAGCAGTGTGTGTGTGTATTTCAGAAACTAGGTACATGATTGTATTTTAATAAAGTATAGTCACATCTGTTAATAATAGTGTGTACAAGCCCATATACAAGTGACAATTCTCAAGAACTCATATATTATTTCTGGGGGATACAGTGTGTACAAATACCAGAATTTACTTTGAAGAACAAGATCTTCTAAATGCAAAGGATATCCACTGATATTATTAACTTATTAAGTTATCTGGTTATCCACAAATTTTTACTGTGAACAGACCTTATTCTTATCCTGAACAAACCTTTAATTTGGGAGATATTGCTTTTGTGGCTTTAAAACACTGGGGTCCTAATTTCTGGCATTAGTCTCTTTCCTTGAAGGCTGCAGTTGCATTGAAAACTGTTGTTGGTGCCATACAGCTGCTGCTGGGTTAGCAAGTTGTACACTGGTGATTCATATCTAAGATGATATTCCTTTCTTTTTCTTTGTTTTAAATCACATTTAAAATTATGAATAAAGCTACCTCAGACTTTCTTATATGTTCCACTCCAGTTGAAATAAAACATCTCTTTTGGTGCCAGGGCACTGTAGACACTTAAACTGGCATAGTTCTTCTGAAATCATCAGCCTTTCCAACATACCAGGGGTCTGGGTTGGGTCTTAGTTTTCACCAATTTAACAGATTTTTTTTTTTTTATAAGGAGAAAAGAAAGGAATGACAGACATACAAGATTTAAGAGAAATAAAATAGCAGCTAATGTGATCAAAAGCATATATGCCAATAAAGCCAACTACAACTGTCAAAGGAAAGAAACAAAACAAAGCAAAAATTGTATAATTTGACATGTTTGCTTGACAGATAGTACTTTTTGGACCAACTCTTGTGCTGGTGTAAAGTGGCATAAGCACATAAATGCCAGTGGAGACTTGCTGATTGTACTCACTGAGAATCTGGTCCCTGTTATTTAAAATAAGGGTTATATCAGATGTTCTTCTGTTCATTCAAAAAGCAAGTCACTTCTGAATTAAGAAGCTCTCAAGGTGTTTTCATAAAATCATGCTGGCTGTAGCACAAAGTTCCTATTTAATCAAGGCATCTTTGAATTGTGAAACTTTTCCTACTTGAATTTCTAACATAATTTTCTATGGTTATGTTCTAAGTGCCAGCCATAAAAAAATCCTGTTTGTTCTCTTTTTTGGGTCAGTCACCACTTGGGTGTTTATGAAAGGATTGATGTATATACTGTCCAAAAGGATTTGGTAGGGGGTAGATTTGAATCACAAAAGTGATTATGTTATTTTACTTAGAAAAAAGTCTTTTTTGTACCCTTTTCCATATAAAAAAAAAGATAAAATCCTATGTAAATAAGAAGTGTTTTCCCTGTAATGAATGTTCCTTTCATTCTGCGTTTCTGTATAATATTGGAAATTGTGTTTTTATTAGAAGAGGTATTGGATGGAAGCCAACAATTTTTTCTTTTAACTTGATATTTTGGGCTCTGATCTTTGTTAAAACTACAATGGCATGTATCTAGTACAGTCAGAGGTCATTTCTATAGCTACTACCATTTCCTATAATTTCTGGGGAATGTTTGTTTTCAAAACAAAGAATTGGGTTAAAGCTTAAGTATCGTATTTCAGAACATATTTCAAACTGAAATTAAGAATGCTAAAACCTTTCCTTTAAAGGTCAGATGATATTTATTATTATTATAAAAATGATCTGTGATTTATGAATTTAACTTCTCGTAAACCTCCTTTGTAACAGAATATGCAGTCAGAAGCTTAACATTACATTGTTTTCCTTTGACAACGTATCCACGAGACCACTGCAGCTGTTCCTTTACTCACAATAGCAGATTAATTAACACAATCATATGCTGTTGGCTCCTACTCAATGAGTAGGTCTGCAGTGGGATAGATAGGTAAATCCTTTAAATGTGTATGAGATAAAGAATATACTATAGTAGTTTCATAACTAGCCAGTTTTGCTTCTGACTAGTCAGCCCTATCAGCAATGGTTCACTGACTACAGAAGCTGTGAGCTTACATTTCAAAGGCAGCCACACCTATTACAGAGCAATAATGCCTGAATCATTGCAAAACTCAAATATGTAAAAGCATGGGCACACTCAGAAATCACCATATTTGCTAAAATAACAGGCAATCTGCTTCAAGCATTTTGAGTTTATAGACTAACCAGTAAAAAAAGAAGGGACGTTTTTGTTGGTTGCTTCATTTAAAAAAAAAAAAAGTTCAATCATTGCTTTCCTTTAATATCTTAATCAAGTAATTTTTCACTTTTTACCCACTGTGTATTAGAAATACTTGTAAGCAGCAACCACGGCATCAGTTTTAAGCACCAAAAGAATTTTTCATCCATTTCTCTGTGTGTGCTAATGAACATGTGAGCAGCTAAATCTCCTTTTCCTAAACAAACAGTCATCAGCAGCATGTAAGTATTTATTTGGCAACTTTAGCTGACATTTTAGTGGATGCTTAAACCTTTGTTACTAGTAACATAACTCCTTTTTTTTTCTTTATTTCTTTTTATTTTGTTTTTTTTTGTTTCGGTTTGGTTTGTGGTTCGATTTTGGTGTTTGGTTTTTTTTTTTACTTTAATGGGCAATATCCTTTTGGGGACAGAGCTAAGCATCAAATTTATGAAAATTTCCTTCAGGCTTTCCACTACAATCCATGAGAAAAAAATAATTGTATGCTTTGTTACATCATTTACACACAAACTGAGAGCACAGCAAAGTACTATGTTAAAATTGTCTCATTTAAGGGACAAAGAAAACTCATTGTGAGACCTCTTTTCTGGAAAAAAAGCTAAACCACTTGCTAGTTTAATATCATTGAAGTCCTTTTTGGTCCATTTTTTACTGCAGTTGTGGTTATGTCCTTTTACATATTCTATGAGTTTTATGTAATGGAATAAATATGCATTTTGATCATAATAAAACATAAAAAGTGGAGAACATGACTGATTTTGAATGGAGGGCTTTGCTTGCATAGAAACAGCAGCATTAGACTTACAGATGGGAGAAAACCAAGTTCAGAATCTTTTTGTGCAATACAGTTGTTAAAAAATAAACACTTTAATAGCATTCAGCTTTATATCTGAGAGTTCTGAGTACCCAAAGCTACCATATTTGGAGAGGAAGAAGCAGAGCTGGTGAGCTGGCTCCAGTTCACTCAAAGATGAAAGCAGGGAGATTTTTGGGGAGAGGAGATGGATAGAAAATGTCCTTAACTTCTCCCAAGTGCTTCTACTCCTTGCTCTGAAATCAGAACATGCTCTCAGGTCTTCCAGTGATAGTTTATCTGACAAAAATAACTGTTAGAAGATCTGCCTTCAGCCTTCTTGTTTCCCAGAGCTGAAATGCTTGCACTGGGCAGCAGGTTCATGCCTTGCAGAGTAAGTGGCTGCAGCACTTTCTCCCTCAGGCTGGAGAAGGCCCATGAGAAGATGGGGATGCAGCAAATGTGTGAGGGGGCTCCCAGGGCAGTGTGAGAGATCACCCTGAGTGAGAGTGACTGACAGATAATAACATGTGTACATGCACAAATGCTTGGTACTAGTGAAACTGAACTTATTAATTCATCAAGGCATCCACATGGTGTATAGTTTCAGATGTAGTAGTGCAACCCTACAAAATCCAGGGGTTATCTCATAATTTAAACAGGAAGGAGAGGGTCAAGAATTTTAGTGGAGAGTGTTACCCGACAGGTGAGTATTACTCAACCTTCACACCCTTATTAATTGTTTATGTAGAATACATTTCCCACTGTATATGTTATTAGATTCATTGTACAGATGAGCAGCTGAAATCAAAGGAAGTAAGAATCTTATTGTCAGTTGAAAAAGCAGTAGCTACCAGTAGTGAGCTATTCTGAAAAATCAGTCACTTTTAACCATCCTGCCTAAAGTCACAGGCTTATCTCACGGCACTGTTGGGTCTAGAATTAATGTCCTGAATCTTGATCAAAGAAACAAAAGGCACCATCTTATGTGGTGTCAGTGCTGGGAACTGTGCTCAGGTGTGCTGTGATTTACAGACTGGAGTCCAGTTCCCTGTGGATTGCTCCAGTGCTACGAGACACAGGTGCTACGGGAGTTTTTTGAGCTAAGAAACGTTTGGCCACTTGTCAGACTAAAGACCATGCCCTGCTTTCTTCAGAAGGAGAATTTTCCATAATTTATTTTGTGTAATTACATTCTTTAAGCCTAAATTGTCCATGCAGTTTCAATTTGATACCATTTTCCTTACTCTGTTTCCTAACTGACTGTTGTTTCAGATCCTTTTAAATAATTTTTGCTTTCTGTCCCTGTGACAGGTGAAGAGGTGCCTGTGCAAACACATCTGCTACAACCTCTGTTGGACTTTGCATTCTATTAAGATAAAAGTGTTTAAATTTATATGATAAATATTAAACCCTTTGTGAAATTTATCTGAAGATAGACTCAAAAGCTCTTAATCTTTTTTCATCCTAACCCAAATTTAGGATCTGAAAAACTTTCCTCTTTTGGTAGATTGTACTTGTCCCACTTGGTAGTTTCTACATTTTAAAGTTCTCTCTGAACTTATCTTAAGGATTCCTGTTTACCAGGAGTTGCAGTGAAACAGTTGTAAATGTCTTTTCCAGTTCTGTGATGCAATAGCCATGTTGTGTGGGGCTCTTATTGAACAGTGAAGAAGACCATTGCTAGTGGATGGAACTTTCCAGCAGCGGGAATTGCTGCAATAAAGGTTCATAGAGAAGTTTTTGAGAACAAAGAAGTACTTTCTCTGTAAGAAAGTGGAAAGCTTTGAAAACAAGGTCATAGAGGAGTCCATCAGTTTGTACCTGCACAACCTGTGAAAAAGTATTGTATTACTAATTTTCAAGTAAGATGTTCATTTTTGTCAAGTCCACTCTGCAATTATAAATATTTTATTCTGTGTAACTTTGCAAGTGTTTTGCAATGTGCATTTCTTATAACAATCTATATATGGATTTTATTACACAGTAGTATTGATTCATATGATAGCTTCTACCTGTGATGTTTGTCCTTTAGACTGTTGGGTCATATGTGCTGAAATGAGTTGAACATATGGCTTTAAATATTTAGGTTTACTTTAGTGTACTTGAAGGTTGTTGTTGATGTCATGGAGCTGGGATAGGACAGGGAGTAAAATAAAATGAGCTTCTTTTCTCTAAGCCCAGGCAAGTAATGTTGTCTTAATATAGTCTTTATAGTTTCTGCTGTTCTAAAATACAGGTGGGCTTTCTTTCTTGAATGCATTGAGATCTGTGGATAAACATTTGTGCACAAAAGCTAAATGGTGGCAGTGCTGTGGTTTGTGGTGTGCTGAGCTCAGAGAAACTGAGCCGGAGCCCACCCCTCTGGTTTTTAATATTTAAACAAGATTAGTTGACAATTTCCATTTCAAACTGCATCCAAATAGTGTTCTCTGAGTTTGTAGCAAAGGAAGTAGTTTACACTTTATCAATAGTTATCAAAACTTCAGTGGACAGTAAGTTCATACTGGGGATAATAAAAGTTTTGTACAAATTTTTTTCTCATGGGCAGTGTTCAGAAGACTTGAATAGTGAATCCTTTCAGGATTCCTTTTGGCTTTTGGGTAAGGAGAGTTAAGCTTTTCTAATTTTACTGACCTAAACCGTTTCTAATGTACTCTTATTTTAAATTAAGGTGACATTATCTACTTATGAATTAAAGATTTGGTCAGAAATATCTTTGCACCCAACTATCCAGAAAGCCCAGAAATACCACTAAAATTAATGTGGTATTATCTGTATTTACCAAATTCTCTATTTTGTTATTAACTGTATCTTCCAGCACTGTAAGGTGTGTCACACAAACCCGTATTTACTTAGAAATGTATGGTTAGGAGTTTTTAAAAGATGGCTGTCAGAGGTTGAGTCATCAGTGTCATCATGGTTAAATTCCCACAAAAACAGTGATTAGCCTCTGACATTGACCTTTGTAATAAACTTGCATTTTATCACATTTGTAAGGTTCAGGACAAACTTGTGTTGGTTTACAGGCCTGTCCTTCACCACAATAACAGTGCTGGCCATGACAGAATTACTTCACAGGTACATTGAGTTCAGTGCTTCTGTGTTTGCTATAACAGATATCTTGAAAATTAAAAAAAATAATTTATTCCCTTAACATTATTCTTTTCCTAAAAGTAAATATTAAAGTTGTTTCTCAAAAATAAAAATAACCCCAAACCAAACAACAGCATTAAATATGTGACAAGTGTAAGCTGGGAATAATTGTTTTGAGTTTAACTTCAGTAATTGAGCTTGAGGTTTGCTGCTTGCTCTGCTCCTGAAAAAGAATTTGTACCTGAAAAACATTCCTACTTTTTCAGGTTATGTTAGCTGTTTTGGTATTAATATAAGTTTTAATATAAGGTGTTACTTCTTGCAAATTCTGCTGTGCTTATATCCTTCGATCATCGTATCAGTAAAATTATTGCTATAAAATACAGTAGAGAATTGCAGTAAAAATTACTGAAACATATTCTACCTTTAAAATTAGATGGGGCTTTATTTGACACAGGCTTCAAAGGCCAAACTGAGAAGATACCATTACTGACATGGAGGAACATTTTGCCTTTGTTCATAGTGAGTTATTAGTGAGGCATGCCTTGTACATGTTTCCCCCAGGAGTCCAAAATTTCCACATGTTACATCCATTCCCAGCTTCTGTGTTCTGAAAACACCACTGTGTTTAACCCAGGGACTCTTTCACAACTTGTGGAGCACATAAGTTTCTCAAAACCAAATCCTGGTTTCGCTGAACTCTAAGCAAAAATGCAGCTCAAACATCACACTGGGCTGTGACTGGACCATGAAAAGCCCCACCCAGTTCTGAGTGTTAGAGGTGGAAAATTTTGTTCCCTCCCCATTCTGGTACCATGCTGAGAAATGGGCTGGTGCTGAGTTTCTGAGCTTGGATAGCTTTGAATTGAGGAGCTGGTGGAAATGAGATAGTAATTTTGAAGTATTAGGAGGATTTTCTGTGTCTGGTGGCCCACGTTGCAAACAAGCTGTGCCTGGTGCTTTTCCTGAATGTGCCTGCAAGAAGTTACACTCCCAACAGCCAGGAAAGAGAAAAAAACTGATTTCATAATTAATCTCAGGCTTGTTCATGGAGGTCAGGGCTGCAGGGCTTCAGCATCAGCTACAATTTTTACTTCAACAAAATTTTTGTTGCAACTTAAATATTACTTAAATATAGTGGGTTTGTTTGTTTGTTTTTTCTTAATGTGTTTGTTAGCAGGTTACTTTGTATGTGAAATACTGACAAACATGCACTTCTTTGGAAGTAGATGGTTTTGTGGAGTGAGATAGAGGACTGATAAAATAATGCCAATTTTTCCTCCATTCAGGGTATATTCCTAAGGTTGTAGGGACTGTAAAACTCAGAAGGGATATATAATGAAAATTAGCAAGGTGGCAATTAGCTGGATAAATGCAAAAGAATAATTTCTGGCTGCATGCTTTAGCATTCTTATGTTAGTATTTCCATCTTGGTGTGTGAACAGGAAAGTGTTTGATGTAGGCCATGGAAATACGATGTTTGCATCCAACAGGTTTGCAGAAAAGCCACAGAGAAGAGCAATGTAGATCTGAGGCTTGATGTGCTATACTACCTGGTAGTGTACAGTGCATACTCCAGAAGAGTTTTATTCAGGTGTCTTAATGGGCTTTGACAGGTTGTTTGTAGCTTAATTTACAAATGAATTTGATTAAAGGGCTCAATGAAAGAGTCTATATTCAAGTTTGGATTTGAAGTTGTGGTCTACTAAAATGAAATGGAGGCTCCCAAATTAACACCTCTGGAAATATTTGATTATCTTCATAGTTTGGAATTGTTTTCTATGCAGATACTCTGTGAAGTACAAATGAATAACTACCCCTTTTGCCACCATTATCAATGACAAGGTTTTTATTTGACTGTAATATTATGGGTGTTATCATAAGCCGAAGCTTCTTGTGCTGAGTGGTACACAGGTCTAGTTCAGTTATAGTTGGGGGATGAAAAACTGTCTTTTTTCTTTCTGTTCCAATTTCTGACCCCCAAAAAGTCTCTTCAAGCCACAGGCTATGAAGGAGCCATGGAGGGTTGAACAAGGCCACAGATCTGTGAAGGCAGTGCCAGTAGATGTTTATATTCAACAATAAATGAGTAAGATATTGTGGACTTAACTAGAATGACTGTACTTTTTCTGTTGTGCTGTAACAGATTCCTGGACCTCTTAGAGTTGCAGCAGGTAGGAAGTTAAATGAAGATTAAACTAAGGGCCAAGAGCATGTTTCAAGATATATATAGGCTTTGTTGTTTTGAATTTTTCCTTGATTCCTGGGATAAACTCTTTGCTTAAATAATAAAAAAGAGAACTGGCGAATTAGGAAATAGGAAGAGTTCATCTCTGGGATTAATTTGTCCAAACTGATGCAGGTAATACAGGTTTTGACTGGAGCCCTGAACAATATGAAAAGATATTTGGGAAGTGCTCCTTAGCTGAAATGGTTAAATATTCAGTTCTGTCTTCCTCATTACTTGTGGATTTTCATTTTGTCATAGTAGTGGTCGGCAACAGCTCAGAACTTGATTTGTCAAGACAAGTATGCTCTGCAAACAAATTATTACATTCTATATGAAGGCATTATCACTAAATCTGAAAAGAAAATATTACAGGCAGAAATTATAAGGAGAAGTTTATAAAACAAAGATATCCTTTGGCAGAATATGCTCTTATAATCAAGCTTTTAGCATACCATAGTTTAAAAAAAATAAAAATTTTGCCCACATATACACTAATAAAAATAAATCTGTTTCCGATTACTAACTATGCAGCACAGGTGCTTGTTTGTTACGAGAGAGGCATGTTCATTAATTTTCAGCTATGAAAAGTGCACTGTGCCATAAATATACAATTCAAAATGTACTGCTGATAAATGAATACACAGATTGTTAATGTGCCAGAGTAGGGTATTGGGCATAAAACACATGCCAAACAGGAGCACATTGGTGATGTGCTAATGCTTTTAAATCTGGGTTTAATGTAGGCACATAACCAGCTTTTTACATTATTGCACTAACTTTTACCAGAATTTAGGGCAATATCTATTTTATGGGACGTTTTACTTTCTAGTATAATAATACTTTATACCTATATAGCACTATCATCCAGGGATCTCAAAGCACTTTACAAACATTAATTAACTAAGCCTGTCAAATAGGTAAACTGAGTTTTACAG
The DNA here is from genome assembly GCA_013390005.1 of Calyptomena viridis. Lineage (NCBI taxonomy): Eukaryota > Metazoa > Chordata > Aves > Passeriformes > Eurylaimidae > Calyptomena > Calyptomena viridis. The sequence goes on from WEIV01023085.1 coordinate 168,663, forward strand.
CAGCTCAGTGGTTGTACTGGAAATAGAGCCCCAGAGTTCAGATACCCTACCTTTTTTTTCTTTCCCCCCTTAAACCACCCAGGCCGTACAAATGTTTGGTTGGAATTTGTAAACTGTAGGAGTTGGTATTTTATGGCATTTTCTCCCATGACTGTTCCACTCTTGCAGTTCTGCTCCCACTCTGATGGTGTTCTCAAGGCTTGTGTGCTCTGTTGTCCAACTGCCCATCCAGAAACACTCATAAAGTGTTGGGCTTCACTAGGTGTCTGACCTGATTGCTGGGGGATGAGATGGAGACATTGTGTGAAGTATCGCAAGACTTCCTTTCCTTTGTAGTTGCTGAACGCACACCAACAGGAATGCTGAATTCCTGTTCCTCTCATTTCTTTCCAAGTTTTCAGCTGGGAGATACCTGAACCTTGAGCAGGCTGGTGGTGGAGAGGACAGGGGAGCTTTCATCTTACACCTGGAGCCCTGTGTACGTTTTAAATTAGACTGCAAACTGGGTATTGTTAATGGCTTCAGCCTAGCAGGGCAGAGTAATAGCAGTCACCGTGGG